>JANAVB010006392.1:1570366-1621393 GCA_029216955.1 Iris pallida | reverse complement strand
CCTTGATTTCTAGGCTAAGTTAGTCCCAAAACTGGTTTCGAAAGTTGCTAAAATTAAATAAAAATCATAATTAAACTTAATTACTCATGGGGGACTAGACCAAACTCCTAAACCTAAAAAGTTTAGTATGGTGGGCCATGGTAAATAACATGCTAATTACGACTCAAGTTAAAATTCCGGGGTCCCGAATTAACTCGGAATGCGATAAATTCTAACCTGACTCCTATAATAATTAAATATTAATATTCATGAATAAATTCTCAAAAATATTATAAAATAGAAATTACCATTTTACCCTAATTGGAAAAGTGAGGGTGACAAGTCTATCCACCTTAAAAAATTCGTCCTCGAATTAAAACCAAACAATAGTAAATATCAAAATCACAAGTCATGGCTTAAAATTTAAATAATTAAAATATCAAAATCAAAGCATGAATTAAATGACTAAAATTATAAATTTAAAATTACTCTCAAATAGAAACTGGGTGCTACAAGTCTATCCACCTTAAAAATCATCCTCAAAAATTAAAACAAGTAAACACAAAAATCATGCAAATCGATAATCATATGCGTCTGTCCAATCATCATGATACTCAGAATCTCCGTCATTCCAGTGAGCAAGGCTACGATAATCACATAGTCCTCAACTACGGTACATACATCTAGAATTATGGTATTTAAAATTTTTACATTGCCGCATGCTTGGCAGCAAAAACCTTAAATTTCCACACCCAAGAAATACGACCATAATCCGACTATATGTCTTCGCTATGCCTGCTAGCATAACCCTAGAGTATTCTAAAATCACATAATCGAGGCGACCTAGCCCATACGACTTATCTTAGAAGAAAATCACATCACAAGAAAATTTTCATCCAACGATCAAAGAACAGATAGAATCAAAGTTCAAGACAGTTTATAAGAAGGCAAATACGAAAAGGAGATTCGAATATCGGAACCTGCTATTTGCTCTGCTACTGCCTGAGGGGGCTCAACTGTCATGGCGAAAGCACGCCCCTGCTGGCCTCCTCTAGCCTGCTGTACTCTATCCTGGTCTCTTCGGATTCCACTAGCGTGGCAATCCTTCAGCTGGTGGTCAGGCACCCCGCAGTATAGACAGACGCCCAACCTCTTTCTACAAGCTTCTCTAGTGTGCCCCGGCTTCCCGCAGAAGCCGCACGGAGTAGCCAGTCTCTGGCCCTGTCCTTGGTGCTGCTGGGCACGCGCTGGTGCCTGCTGAATCTGTAACAAAGACTGCTGCTGAAATGGCCTATGCTGATGCTGAATATGGAGGCGCTTGTCCGGTCCCGCACTGGAACTCGCCCCCATGGTATCACCGCTCCTCTTCGGCTTGAGGCCGAAGTCCTCCTCTGCAATCTGCACGTCAATCAATATCTGATCGAACGTCGCGTCACGGCGACCCGAGGTGCGGGTGCGCACTGCATGAATAAGTCCCCTACGGAACTTTCGAGCCTTCTGCCCCTCATCCTGGATCATATCAGGAGCGAACCTGCTAAGGCGGAAGAACTCCGCTGCATACTCGTCCACCGACGAGTTCCCCTGCACTAGACCCACGAACTGGCCCTCCAATGCTGTAAGAGCCACGTCCGGGAAGAACTTCTCCTTAAAGAGCCTCCGAAAGTTCTTCCATGTCAGCCCTCTCACCGACGTACGAGGATCCGTGCGGTACCATATCAGCACAATATCGAAGAATCGGCTGGCTGCGGCCGAAACCCAAAGTGCTCTATGAAGCTCTGCCAGCTCCATGCTCCGCTGCACATCCTCTAGCCAGTCATCTGCATAAAGGATGCCCTCCGTGCCCGTGAAGTCCCTGGAGCTCATCTTCCTAAAGTCTAATACTGTCCCCGGCCTGGACTGTTGTTGGTACGATTGCTGGCCAGTAGGGCCCTGCACCGTACCCGGTGCCACTCTCTCCACTGCTGCCAGTGCAAGCTGATGCAAGTTCTCCATACTCTGCCTCAGCATCTCAATCTGACGGTGTGTCGCCTCCGACTGGCGCTGCGATAACTCTGTCTGGGCTCGCTGTGTCTCCATCATCTGTTGAAGGAGAAGGAACATGTGGTGTGTATCCGTCGGTATCAGAGGTGGTGGCGGCAGTATCTCTGGAATAACGGCCGAAACCCTCTGGGTGGAGGTGGTAGCCCTCCCTGTACAACTGCCGGGGTCTCCGGGATAGTGGAATCACTGGGGGCAGTCTCGTGAACCTCCTCCTCGGCCTGGTCAGATCTCTCGGGCAAGCTACTCGATCCAGTGGCCCGCGGGTGCATCTTCGTCATCCTGGAGACGAATTGAAACAAGGAGATCAATATGGCACATGAGAAGATATTATCAAGGAGGACAGTTAATTTAATACAAGGGGAGTAATCATGATAATCAAAAGATCAAAATTTTTTCCTAGGTGTGATTGAGAAACTCCTATCATATCATAGGTCCTATGTCCTAATCGCAGGCTTGTAATTAGTACTCAAAGTCGAGCACCATTACGAGATCGCACTAATTGCGACACGAGACCTGCGTGGGCCACCACAAAAATGTATCATGACCCACACCCTGATTAGGCGCACGAGTACGTGGTTACGTCCAGCCTACGCCACAGCATCGGCGGTAGAACGCTGTCTAGGTTGTCTACAAAACTACACTAAACAATATAAAGGTACCTGTACAGTATATACACTCCGAATGGAGGTGACATAACAATACAGTCTCAATCACATAAACAAACTAGGATAGATAGCACGAAAGGAAATATAATAGATAAAAACAGAAAATAAGTTCAAGATCCACACAAGTCCAGAGCTATACATAACATCCCAGAGTCTCAAAATATAACATAGAAGCTACATTTTGATAATGCTAGCTGGATCGCAGTCCAGTCAAACCTAGCTAAGCTACACTTCTCTGGGAGTACAAAGTCTAGTGGCTCTACTATAAGGCCACGGTCCTGGACTACTCCATTTGACTCGAGCCCATAATAGGTCGAGCAGTCTGCCTCAGAGTCATCTGTAATATATCATAACGGTATCCTGTCAGAAAAATGAGCAAGTACAAGCACTAACAGCAGTTCCATGTGAATTGACAAATTCTATAAGAGACAGTATAATGAACTACAAGACAAAGATATATAAAAACTTGGGAACCGATCGAAAGCTGAGCTACAACCCTTAAACCAAATAAGGACCGAAGTTGTAACCCTTCTCCCGAGCAGAACCTAGTCTCCAATCAAGGTACAATATAAAGGCATGTAGAACATGTGAGTAACTGAATATCATAGCATGGTGAGAAAGTACTGAATGTAGAACAGAACAAGATATATGATAAGATAAGTAAATATAAAACGTGCCTTGAATTATTAGAGCGTTATGTGATCGGCAAGGGAATCCTGGTAGGGTTATCCACTTGGCCCGGCAATTCGTGGTGACCTCAACGGAAAGTCATGTCGGCCAACCTGGATAACATGGATATGGAGGTATCTGCTATACCCTACGTGAGGTGAGAGTGGCGCAAGCAAAATAGTGACATGGGGCTTTGATCACATAACCCCTAATAATTTCCCATCTCCGAGTAGTATAATGGACCTAGACATGACACGTCATGACACGAGATTTCCTAAGAGGATAGCTACTCCCTCTCAAGAATTGGTGTCTATACAAGTACATGGAACAAGACAGGAAATGTACATATATACCAAGAAAATCTAGGAATAACATCTTATGTCATGATCCAACGTATACTAGTCCGTGAACTATCGTGACTGGAATCGAGTAAGGCACTACAACTGAATCGGATATAGCAAATATCACGACAATAAAAACTATCAGTAAATGTACTTGCCTATTGTCCTAAGCTGTAGGGTATATCAATGCTCAGAGCGGTAATCAGAAACCTAAAGATGAGATACTGCATGTTAATTTTGGTTTAACAAAGTTAAGAATGATTCACAATGAATGATACGCAATCTAGGTCAAACTAGGTCTCACTGAGTCACACTAAGTCCTGTCAAGTCAAATCTAGGTCAAATCAAGTTATATCAAGTCAATCTAAGTTAGACTAAGTCAATCCTAGGTCATATCAGTCATCACAGGTCAAAACAAGTCGAAGAAAGTCAAACGGGGTCAAGAGTTGGCCTACAGTTGACTTTTGGTCAACTGGTCAACTCTGGTCAACTCTGGTCAACTCTAGGTCAAACCTAGGTCAAACTGGTCAAATGTTGACCAACAGTTGACTTTTGGTCAACTGGTCAACTCTGGTTTGGATTTGGTCAAATCTAGACAAAGTGTTGACTCACGGTTGACTTTTGGGTAAAAAGTCAAATCTGGGTCAACCGAGCCAAAATTGGCTCAAATATGACATTTGTAGGGTGTACCCAACATGCCACCCAAGTTTCAAGTCAATCCGACTACCCGAACTCCGTATCTCGAAATAACCCATTACCCCTTAACATTTACCCTTAAACCGTTCTAACTTCACGCCAAGTGGCCTTCCCTTAGGAATTTCGCTCCGTGCTTCCTAGGGTAGTAGGGTACTAGCCTATACAACCATTACCTACCAAGTTTTCTAGGGTAAGTGGACATCCAGTCCATCTTACGGTCCGTATCGCCCATTTACCCGTTATCTTGAATATTTCAAGATACGGAATGGTGCGGTGCGATACCGTCTCCCTAAACCCACACGCAACCCCGACCCCAACTCCGAAGCCTACCCACAAAATCTAAATCACATTATCTATGTTCCCTCCAAGTTTCGACGCGTTCCGAATCACGGAACTCAAATTCACCCCTTAACCAAAATCCTACTTAACATTCACTCACTCACTCAAACCCATTTTCCACACTCTCTTGGGACAAGTTTTTTGGGACTATTTTAGTGGGTTAATTAGGTGTCTAAATAGCTAAATATATAGAGTATATATATACATATATATTAGGCATATAGTGGAGGTTTTTTAGGGGCTAAACAGGGTGGTTTGGGGGGTGCTCTGCTGCACCTACTGCTGCTAACTGCTGCTGCTATTGCAGCTTACTGCTGCTGCTACTACTGCTGTTTACTGCTGTTATGGGGGTTGTTTAGGGAGGAAAAACAGCCCCCATGCTGCTGTGGGTGTTCCCCCTTTCCCCTTCACAAATCCCTCACTAATTCACTCTCTATTTCCCTCTCTAAACTCCCCTCTAACTCCTCTAATTCTCTTCTAATCTCTTCTAATCCCTCTCTATGATTCTCACACACACACACACACACACACACACACACACACACACACACATATATATATATATATATTTTATATATATATATATATATATATATATATATATATATATATATATACTCACATACATTTCCTCATTCCCTTCCCTCTCTACACATACCAATACACACATATATACACATGACCACACACATATACATACATCTATACATATCTATATATATATATATAAATGTATATATATATATAGACACACTCACACATATATGTATCTAGATATATATGGACACTCACACACACACACACACATGGACACACTCTCATGACACAACTATCACTCTCCTCTACACACACACACAAATACATATATAAATACACACACATAAATACACATGTATATAAAATATATATATATATATATATATATATATATATATATATATATATATATATATATATATATATATATATATATATATATATATATATATACATATATATACACCATTCTAAAAGGGGGTAAACCATAATAAATTCCTAAACTAGAATTTAAGGAAACCAACAAAGGCTAGGGTCAACATGTAGAGAATGGTCTCCCCTATAATTTATGTGAAAGAATAATTAAAATAGGAGAATTTATGAGGGTTTAAATGACATACCTAAATGTAGATTTGGAAGAGGAAGAAGGAGTTGGAAGAAATGAATGAAGAGAGAGGGAGAAACTTAGTGATGAAGTAAAAGAGAGGTGGAGGGGGAACTATATGACCAGCCATGTAAGGGAGGGTAGGGGCACTTGTAATTACAAGTTTGCCCCTCCCTTGCTTCTAGGCTAAGTTAAGTCCCAAAACTGGTTTCGGAAGTTGCTAAAATTAAATAAAAATCATAATTAAACTTAATTACTCATGGGGGACTAGTCCAAACTCCTAAACCTAAAAGTTTAGTGTGGTGGGCCATGGTTAAATAACATGCTAATTATGACTCAAGTTAAAATTCACCGGGGTCCCGAATTAACTCGGAATGCGATAAAATTCGAACCCGACTCCTATAATAATTAAATATTAATATTCATGAAATAAAATTCTCAAAAATATTATAAAATGGAAAATTACCATTTTACCCCTAACTTGGAAAAGTTAGGGTGACACATTGTCCCTTGGCCCATGCCAAGTGGCATGACCTGAGTCGCCGTGTCCAGTGAGGAATCCACCCCGAGAGGCAGGACACGCAGCGCGCTCGCGCGCGCGTGTACCCTCGTGTGCACGTGTCCAACCCGACACGATGCGACACAAAAACACTTTCAGTCCAAAAGAAATATGTAAGCAACATCAAATAATAATTTCCTATTCATTTACTTTCTAAAAATTAAATCGAAACGCCCATTAGGGCATTTCATCAAACACTTAGACCTAGGTCTGTTACGTGTCCGATACGGACACGAAATGGGTCCAAAATGACACAAAAATCTAGGGTTAGCTAGGGGACACCTAGATCTAGGTCTCCATGCAAAAAAATTCAGAGTTTAATAAAGTTTCCATGGATTTACCTATAGGTGACCAAATACAAGAAAAGCCTCAAATGGGAGAGGTTCCTCTTGCTAGCAAACTTATCCAAATTGGTATGAATCTGAGAAAACATATAACAACAGCAAGAACACTTCATTTAAAACCTATTGCAATTTGTTTGAGGGAAAAAGGAGCTAAAATAGAATTTCTATGGATTATTGAAGTTGAGAAAATACCTCTTTCTAAAACTTGTTCTTCCTAAAGAGGCTAGCCCTAATTTCTAGGAGAATATTTATAGGGGGAATCCCTAGGATGGGTCAAGTGGCCGACCAAGTATGGGTTTGGGTTAGGGTTGCTAGTGGGTTGGGCTTAGTCATTAATCAATGTTTCAAAAATCACAAGTCATGACTTGTGATCAAAAGCTTTCTGTTCTAATCTCTATATTCCTAATTAATTCTAATAACTAGAGTATGGTTAACTTAACTTAACCTAGGGTCTCATAATCTAACCAAGTCCAAACTCAACTAGGGTTAGGTTACCAAGTCAAAGCTAGTCAAAGTTAACCTAGTCAACCTTCATTCAAATAATTCTAAAATAATTTCTAAAAATTCCCATAAATTGTAATAAATTCAAATAACCCCAAAAATGACAAAAATACCCTCAAACTAGAAATGTGGTAGTGAAAAATCTACCCTCCTTAAAAGAATTTTGTCCTCGAAATTAAAGGTAAAACTAACTGCCGAGAAGGATAGAAAAGTATACCTCAAGGTCCAAAAAGATAGGGGTACCGCTCGCACATCTCATCCTCCCGCTCCCAGGTAGACTCTCTTGGAGAATGATGCCTCCATACGACACGTACCAAGGGTATCACCTGGTTCCTCAGAACCTTCTTCCGTCGATCCAGAATCTCCACGGGCTGCTCTGGATAGCTGAGAGAAGGTCCAACCTCAATCTCCGAATGATCGAGCACATGGCTAGGATCAGCCACGTACCGTCTCAACTGTGATACGTAGAATACGTCGTGGACCCCCACAAGTGCAGGTGGCAAGTCTAGCCTGTATGCCACATTACCGACTCTCTCGCTGATAACGAAACGGCCGATAAAGTGCGGGCTAAGCTTCCCACCTCCACCAAAACGTATCGTACCACGAGTCGAAGATATCCTCAAGAAAACCTGGTCTCCAACCTAATCACAAACAAGGTCTCAATTAATTATGATAAACAATATGATCAAAATCACAAACAAACAAACCTAAATCTAATCCTACTCTAATCTGTACCTCAAACTCCAAGGGCCTCCGGTAGCTATCGGCCCAGTGCCGATGTTTGTCCTGCGCCACGCAAAGTCTGTCCCTGATGAGCTTCACCTTCTCGGCTGCGTCAACAACCATCTCTGGCCCCAGTAAAGCTCGCTCACCAACATCATCCCAAGATAAGGGTGTACGACACATACGTCTATACAGAGCCTCGAAAGGTGACATCTAAATGCTGGCCTGGAAACTGTTGTTGTAAGCAAACTCCACCAAATGTAGATAATCCTCCCAGGAACCTCCAAAGTCTAGGACGCCCGTCCGTAGCATATCCTCAAGTGTCTGAATAGTCCACTCTGACTGTCCGTCCGTCTGAGGGTGGTATATAGTACTAAACTTGAGCTGAGTGCCCAAGCTAATCTGCAGACTCCTCCAGAAATAGAAAGTAAAGCGACTATCCCGATCTAAGATGATGCTGACCGAAACCCCGTGAATCCTGACTATCTCCCGCATACACATCTCCGCCAGCCTCTCTGTAGATGTACCCACCTTGAATGGCAAGAAGTGGGCTGATTTGGTCAACCTATTAACGATGACCCAAATTGCATCTTTTCTTCCAGGTGTAAGCGACAATCCTGATATGAAGTCCATAGTGATATGCTCCCATTTCCACTCGAGAATGGGCAGCGGCTGCAATAATCCATCGGGCCTCTGCCTCTCTGCCTTGACCTACTGACAGACCAAGAACCGAGCTACGAAGCGAGCCACCTCCCGCTTCATTCCGGACCACCAAACATGCTCCCTCAGATCTCGGTACATCTTGTTGGCACCAGGGTGTATAGAGTAGTGAGATCTGTGGGCCTCCTGTAAAACCTGCTCCCTGAGCTCTCTGCTGGGCACACATAACCTGGAACCGTGCCTCAAGGCACCATCCTCTGCAAGAGAAAACTCACCGTCCACCAATCCTGCTCGGACCTGCTCTCGGAGACACCGCAGAGCAACGTCCTCAAACTGAATCGTCTTGATCCTCTCCACCAAGTCCGATTGTATCTGCATGCCCCACATCTGCATCTGTACTCCGGGCATGATCACCTCAGTCCCTAGGCTCTCAAAGTCTGCAAGCAAATGCCGATCCATGGTCAAACACATGGCTGTCGGATACCTACTCAAGGCATCGGCAACCACGTTGGCCTTCCGTGGGTGATACTGAAATAGGATATCAAAGTCCTTCATCAACTCTAGCCATCTGTGCTACCTCATGTTCAACTCCTTCTGAGTGAACACATACTTTAAGCTCTTGTGATCAGTAAAAATCTTCACCCTCTTTCCATACAGATAATGCTTCCATAACTTCAGAGCAAATATCACTGCTGCCAGCTCCAGGTCATGGGTAGGGTAGTTCTTCTCATGGGGACGTAACTGTCGGGAAGCATGGGCAATCACCTTCCCCTGCTGCTGTAAGACACAACCCATCCCTTTTCCCGAAGCGTCACTATAAATAGTGAATCTACCTGATCCTGAAGGTAATGTCAGAATCGGAGCTATCGTAAGCCGCTTCTTCAACTCATCAAAAGCTGCCTGACACTCCTCTGACCAAACGAACTCAGCATCCTTCCGGGTCAACCGAGTCAACGGTTCTGCAACCCGGGAGAAATCCTGCACAAATCTTCGATAATATCCTGCCAGCCCCAGGAAACTCCTGATCTCTGCAACTGAAGTCGGTGCTGCCCATGCCTCAACTGCTACAATCTTCTTGGGGTCAACTGAGATACCATCTCCAGTCATCACATGCCCCAAGAAGTCCACCCGGTCCAAGAAGAACTCACACTTGGAGAGCTTTCCGTAAAGCTGCTCCTTCCTGAGAGTCTCCAGCACTATCCTCAAATGCTCCTCGTGCTCCTCCTTAGTCTTGGAATATATCAAGATGTCGTCAATGAACACCATCACAAACTGATCCAGGTACTGGTAGAACACCTTGTTCATAAGGTTCATAAACACTGCTGGTGTATTGGTTAGCCCAAACGGCATAACCAAAAACTCAAACTGCCCGTACCGCGTCCTGAAAGTGGTCTTGGGAATATCCTCCCCCTTCAACTTCACCTGGTGATATCTCGACCTCAGATCAATCTTAGAAAATACCCGAGCTTCGCTCAACTGGTCAAAAAGATCGTCGATCCGCGATAGTGGATATTTGTTCTTGATCGTGAGGTTGTTGAGTACCCTATAGTCGATACACATCTGTACTGAACCATTCTTCTTCGGCACAAATAACACTGGTGCACCCCATGGCGACAAACTCGAACGGATGAAGCCCTTGTCCTGCAGCTCATCCACTTGCTTCTTCAGCTCCACCAACTCACTATTGTTCACTCGATAGACATGCTGAGAGATGGGTTCCGCTCCTGGAACCAAGTCTATCGAGAACTCAATGTCTCTGTCTGGTGGCAATCCTGGCAACTCCTCTGGGAAAACATCTATATACTCTGCTATCAAGGGGTGTGGAATCGCCTGCTCCTCAACCGAGACTCCGCAGAAGACTCCGCTGCTCTGCTCTGCCTGACGTCTAGAGTACTCGAACTCTGGCTCCCCCGGCGCTCTGAAGAGAACTCTACCCCCTCTGCAATCAATTCTGGCATGGGGCCTGCTCAACCAGTCCATGCCTAGTACTATATCATAGTTCGGCAATGGCATTACGAGCAGGCTCACCTCCAACTTACGGCCTCCCAAAACTGTACTCCGACCCTTACAAACATCACTCACGAGGATAATGCTACCCCCGGTCGTGATCTTGTAAGTCCTAGGCAATGATTCAGCTATGATACCGTGTCTAATCATAAAAAATACTGATATGATGCTATGCGAAGCACCGAAATCGAATAATACAAAAGCTGGACTGGAGTCGAGAAGGATCGAACTTGCAATCAGCTCTCCTATCACCTTTGCATCTCCAGCTACCATGGCGAAAGCTCGCCCCTGCTAGCCTTCCCTGGCCTGTTGCTGGTGCTGGACGAACCTCTGCTGCTGTGTCGGCAGGGCTGGTCCCCTCTGCTGGCCTGCTGGAGCTCTGACTACTGCCCCCTGAGCTGCTCGTCCCATGCGGCACTCCCTCATCTGACGTGGGTACGTCCAGCCTACGCCGCAGTGTCGGTGGTAGAACGCTGTCCTAGGTCACAACATCTAGCAATAATATACTAAGCAGTTTATACTCCCCGAATGGGGGTGACATGATAAAAGTAAACTCAATCGTAACTAAGGAAGAAGAAGCACGATATGATATAGAACTCAAGGAAATACAGATGATAAAATAGTCTAAGATAATATCCCAGTAAATATCCAGAGTACAAATCTCAGCTACTGAATATGAAAGAATATATACAACTCAGAATCCCCAGACAGAAATAAAGTCTAGCTAAAACAGTCTCAAGACAACATAAATAAGATAGGCCTAACTAAGCTAGTCTAGGCAATGGGGGTAATGTCCTCAGCTAGAGCTGGGTCCTCCTGAGAGTCCAGCTCACATGTGTCGTCTAGGGCTGTCCCGTAGAAGGTATCCACACAGGCCTCCTCTTCGTCCTCTGTAATATTTTCAATATGTCCAGTCAGGACATGAGCGAGTATAATACATCTCAATAGTTCATAGCACGTTAGAAAATATAATCATGCAGTAGAGTAAGATATAGATACTGAAGGAAATACAGCATGTAAACAGAGAGAGAGCTGTAATAGAAATATCTACTATAAATAGAGGCTAACAGTGGCTAGTGAGTCACAGTACAATATAGACATATAAATGGCATAGGATGATTCTGATGCTACACTATAGAATGATTCTGATGCTACACTACTTGGATATTATTCACATGTCTACTTCTACTCTCCCGTACCCCCAATCAATACACAAGGATCCAACCAGGTTACGTTATGATTCTATGTAACGGCCCCCGAAGGGTGGTACATAGTAGTCCCATAAATGGGGAATCTGGGAAACCCAATAAATGGAATAAAGATTCAAGGAAAACTCTGTGATCATGAAAGTACATGTCACAAGTGATCGAAGAACCAATGAAGCATAGTGATACGCCATTTAAGTGAAACGCACAGAACATGGAGTACCCGATGCTCCCTGAAGGGATAACATCTCAAGAAGGGATCCATATAGTACTAATCCGTGTGACCAACGTGACAGTATCAAGTAAAGTAATTTAATATAGGAAAATAATTCTAAACAGGATATGAAATGATCAGAGAATGTACTCGCCTGTATCTGAGTGTCCGGATGAAATGTACTATCCGAGGAGAGGTGTCTGGCTCCTAATCAGAACAGCACAAGTCATAACAAGTCTAAAATGGTAAAAATGAAGTTTTACTATGCACTCTACATGAGTCTAGGTCAATCTAGGCCAAAGTCAACTATTGGTCAACCTTGGTCAACCAAGAAGTCAAACCTAGGTCAACTATGGTCAAACTAGTCCAAACAAGTCTAAATTAGGTCAAACTAGTCATTCTAGGTCTAACTAGTCCATACTAGTCTAAACAAGGCTAAACTAGCTAACACACACCATTACAAGGCTATGCAAGCCTAACAAGCCTATACTAGTCTATTCTAACCATTACACTATACATTAGGTAGATATGTATATACATTATATATATATAGAAGTTGCATACATTATCACAGCTATTTATATATAGGGGTTCAATTCAAAAATACACATATGTGTAGGCCACTTATATGATATACATAACTTACATATATACATTACATACCTATATGATATACATACATAAATAGGTTTACACATAGTCTATATACATACATGTGCCTATTCAATATAATATATATACACACATATGGATTTAGAGAGAGAGAGAGAGCATGTGTGTGTGAGATGTGTGTGCAAAACAATGTGTGTAGATGACTGTGTGTGTGTGTTATTGAGTGAGGGTGTGTGTACTGTCAAGTGAGTGATGTGTGAGTGACACTGAAAACAGTGAGACAGTCCAACATGGACAGTGTTCAAGTATTCAAACAGTATGTGTCATATTGAGGATGTGTGTGAGTGTGCAGTGAGTACTGCCAGTACAGTTAGGAGAATAGGGAGGAACCAATTCATCCTGCACAACAGTCCCTACAGTTCAGTCTCAGGAAAATAGGAAGGAAAGGAAAGGAAATCAATGCATTATATCAGTTAAATGAAAACTGAACCCAGTTTTCAGTCCCCACATATCCCAACCCCATTTCGAAATCAAAAAGACACCAAACAACCCAAAAATCAACACACAACTAGATCAAACATAGGAGAATCAATTTAGGGACTAAAACCAATCCTTAACAGCATTAATTTAGATTAAACAATTGCCAAAGTTCATGTTTCAAAATCTGGAAATGCAGGAAAATACTACACAGTTTCAAATATTAGGGTAATTAGGAATTAACACATAAAACCAAATCAAAACACGAATTTATAGGTTGGTAAATAAAATATCTATAGTGTACGTGTCATACAATGTGTTTGTGTCCAAGCAAGAGGACACAAACGTGTCCAAACGATTTTAAGACACAAAACAGTGCAACACATGACCAATCCTCGTGCACGAGTGCACGCATGTCGTGCACTCGACACAGGGCAAACCAACCCTCGTGCTCGTGCACAGGGATACGCCTAGTATAGGCCTTCGTGTCTCGGTGCCTGCACTGAGTCAAAGCGTCCCCATGTTCGAGTTATAACTGCGTGTCAGAGCCCGATAAAACCGACTGAACTGTCAGTCCAAACCCAGTGCGGGCTGGAGAACGAGTCCGACACGACACGAGAGCATCTCCAACTTGGAGGGACTCGTGTCAGTCATTTCCCCTTGGCCCACGCCAAGTGGCATGACCTGAGTTGCCATGTCCAGTGAGGAATCCACCCTGAGAGGCAGGACACACAGCCCCCGCGCGCGCATGCGTGTACCCTCTTGTGTACGTGTCCAACCCGACACGATGCGACACAAAAATGCTCCCAGTCCAAAAGAAATACGTAAACAACATCAAATAATAATTTCCTATTAATTTACTTTCTAAAAATTAAATCGAAATGCCCATTAGGGCATTTCATGAAACACTTAGACCTAGGTCAGTTACGTGTCCGATACGGACACGAAATGGGTCCAAAATGACACAAAAATCTAGGGTTAGCTAGGGGACACCTAGATCTAGGTCTCCATGCAAAGAAATTCAAAGTTTAATGAAGTTTACATAGATTTACCTATAGGTGACCAAATGCAAGAAAAGTCTCAAATGGGGGGGTTCCACTTGCTAGCAAACTCTCCAAATTGGTATGAATCTGAGAAAAAACATATAACAACAGTAAGAACACTTCATTTAAAACCTATTGCAATTTGTTTGAGGGAAAAAAGAGCTAAAATGGAATTTCTATGGATTATTGAAGTTGAGAAAATACCTCTTTCTAAAACTTGTTCTTCCTAAAGAGGCTAGCCCTAATTTCTAGGAGAATATTTATAGGGGGAATCCCTAGGATGGGTCAAGTGGCCGGCCAAGTATGGGTTTGGGTTAGGGTTGCTAGTGGGTTGGGCTTAGTCATTAATCAATGTTTCAAAAATCCCAAGTCATGACTTGTGATCAAAAGCTTTCTATTCCAATCTCTATATTCCTAATTGATTCTAATAACTAGAGTATGGTTAACTTAACTTAACCTAGGGTCTCATAATCTAACCAAGTCCAAACTCAACTAGGGTTAGGTTACCAAATCAAAGCTAGTCAAAGTTAACCTAGTCAACCTTCATTCAAATAATTCCAAAATAATTTCTAAAAATTCCCATAAATTCAAATAAATTCTAATAAATTCAAATAACCCCAAAAATGACAAAAATACCCTCAAACTAGAAATGTGGTGGTGACACCCGCGAGTACTGTTTATTTCTGTTCCTAGGACCATGCCCGAGCTCTTAAGAATGGTTCCTTTGATTTTTCTTTTTTTTGGATAAATCCATATATTAAAATGGTTTTTTCTATACATATTGTTACTATTTATAATAGTTTATTTTAAATTATTATATTTTTGGCATACTAGGAATACATGCATGTATATATATACACACACACACTCATATATATATATATGGTTATATATATTCTTATAAGAAAAAAAAAAAGGAGCCAAACAAACAATTCTGGATAAACAATACCTGCGAGTACTATTTATTTTCGTTCCCAGGACCATGCCCGAGCTCTTAAGAATGCTTCCTTTGATTTTTCTTTTTTTGGATAAATCTAAACAAATTCAAACCTTCACCAAATTTATCCAAATAAAATCCTACGCGATCCCTACTTGGTTCTCTTCAAATCAGTCCAAAACCTAGCCGATTTGAATTAAAATCCATCTAGACATCTGAATATAAATCAATGTATAAATTATTTGAAGTAGGGAAGAATAGGATGTGTATTTATATATTTTTGAAAACTAATCTTCCAAAAAAAACCTTTGATTCTTCCTCGAGAAATCGACCCCAACCTTCCCAGAGCCGTGCGTGCGACCCCGACCCCTGGCCGCCACCTCACGCCACTGGAGGTATCTTCAGACCGTCTTCCGGCGTCGGGCTGCGCCGCCGCAGCAGCAGAGTAACAACAACAGCATACACAGCCTGGTATGCATGTTTATCGAGCCCTTTTCTCCATCATCACTTCTCTATTTTTCGATCTATAACATCCTATGTGTAGCCAACCTAACCACCTTCCAATCCCTTTAAATAGTTTGTTCTAATTCGACCTGTATTGCTTGTGAAAATTCTTGGAAAATTAAGAAAAGTCACAGACATAGAACCCAAAACTGATAGAAATTTAGTGTTGAAACCCTGTTTTGGATGTCATTTTTTGAGCCATAGATTGAAGGACTTAAAATTCTATTTGAATAGACATTTAGACAACCTATACGAGATCCAGACCCTATTTTAGTTTTTATTTTAGTTTATTAATTTTGGTTTTAGATTAGTTCTAAATTCGAGAAAAATTAGTTTTCAAAACTTAAAATTCCCGATACGGGCGTCGTTCCGACAAACTGGATGACTCCGTCACAAACCGAAGACATCAAAAGGTGCGTACGGACTTTGTGGATATGTGGGCTTTGATGGAAATCAAATTGTTTGTGGGTGCGCGACGAATTCGACTAGTATCCGTCGAAGAACGTCGTATCGACATTTTTCAAAATTTTCTAATTAATTTGTACACACTCGTCACATCACGACGAAACTTGTGCCAGTGGACTCGAATTGTTTTTCTGGTCCTGTGAGCCAAGTTTGGTCTGATTCTAAAACAGTTGACCCGATCGTCATTTTGCGGGCCCCACAATTCGATTTAACTGACGATTTTGTGCACGATTCATCGAAATCCAAAATTGGACATGCCGTTGAGTTTGTATCAAAAAATTAGATCCATAGACATATAGTTTGACGAATTTAGAGACCATAGGGTTTGCACGCATTTTGGAGCAAATCGGGTCCAACGGCGGACATCGTTTGATCCAAAATTATGATTTTGCCCCTGTGTCCAGAATTGGACTTTTGGGTAGGTATTTCTAGACATTTCTTTTTATCCAAAAATATTGGTAATATTTATTTCGGCATTCGGGGATGTTTGCGGAAGTTTCATCCTTGTAGCTTCTCTTGACTTGTCGATTTCTTCTGCTGGACGTCGTCAAAACACCCAACAACCACCAGGAAAGTATACCTTGCTATATTTACTGTCATATTATTTATTTTTAGCATTTATTTTGTTTCATTTTTGTTAGTTTCATATGTTATAACCTGCGCGTCCAAGTTTACTTGGGTGCAAACGACTCCATTAGTCGTTTCCGTTATTTTATTTTATTTGATGCATGTTGACTTAGTTTTAGCCGACTACCTTATGATGGTGGGATATCATTATTTCTCCTTTGGCCATGACACTTACATTACACGGTTTGAGACATTTTTCTAGGGGCACGACTTGCATATCGACTGGCTATTGATATGTCAAAAGTCGTGTAACGGATAGATGATCGTAACGGCTATGATTAGGGTATAGAGACTCAAGCAGTTACAAAACTGGACAGGTTATGGACATTACTTGGTCAGTATAGAAATCTTGGGGAGGACAATCACTAGTGCGTATGGGAAGCCAAAGAGGTAACCATAGTCTCAGGATGGAACTATAGGCGAGATATTATTTGCAGATACCCTCTGACGTTTCGGACGTTACGGCCGGATACATATGACTGTATGACAGTAAATGTACACATAGCCTAAATCCCACCCATGCGTGTGAAAGTTGTCCTCAAATTGCACGATAGACGGTTAGGATACCATTTTTCATATTGGTTGTCTAGGATAGTATTTGCATATTTATTTATCTATTGACAGTTCTTATAGCATGATATTATGTATCTTGTTACTTCCCTCTGAGGACCTGGTGATCTCTCCAGGTGTGTATTTTAGGACTTTCTGCAGGTGTTCTAGCCAATGTTGTAATCTTCTCTATTCCATCGAAGATGATTGCTCTGGATCATCCTTAGCTATTTTTTTTACACATTCTTCCCTTTGTATGTATTTTTTTTATTTAAATGGTTGGTAGTAGATTTGGCTTCGCCCAACATCTTGTACAATAAAAAATTTATATTGGATTTATATCATTATTCTTTTATTTTGTGGATGAGATTAGTTATTATGGTTATTTTACAGCTTACGTATATTTATTATACGGCTGACATGTCTACGTACCTAGTCCTACGTATTTTGGGACTGGGGCGTTACATATTTTTGTGGTGGCCCATGCAGGTCGAAAAAATATTGCTTCGATTACGTCACTGTACCGAGCAAGCCTGCATTTAGGATTAGAGTCTAGAATCTCATGAACATACTTAACCTCCTTCCTTGCTTCCATTTTCGAACTCACATTTGACTACCTTGATTTGCTTCTTGCTTGATTCATTTTTCCGTAAATTCTTATCCTTCTTTCGTGCTTGATAGAGGTTAGGAAGATGACTCATACTAGGTAGACATGTTTCATCGTTCCATCACACTACTAGTTTAACTTTTGTAAGTTGGGTATAATGTCTCACAACCTAGCATTCCCTTTGATCTTATGACCTATTAAAAAGGATACCAATAGGATTACCTAGACTATTAAGTTTTAGATTCCCATGCCCCTTTTTGGTCGACCAAAGCCTTAGACAAGAAGATAGTAGGACGAATGTATAGGTACAAACGTCGGATAAGACTTAGATTATTAAGAAGCTTGAAATATTTCTACTTTCTTTCATCATAATCTCATGTATCTATATTTTGGACTATATGACTAATATTGCTATTATAGCCTAGTTTTGCAAGCTTATTCATTATTCAAGCTTTTGCATGACATATATGTTATTGGAGGTACCCCACAAACATATTGTCTAATCAAAACCGGTGCATTACGGTCTAATCAACCTAGTGCACTTGGTTCGCCTTCTTATGATTACTCTACGTGGATTGAGATATAGTTAACAAATATACCTGCCCTCTAGGATCTCATTCGCGATTGCCTTGACAACTCTCTTTGAACTATTCAATCGTCCTTGAAATCCTATATTTATATTCGATCACATCTCCTTGAACTCTTAATTATTTTTCATCTTCACCTATTTCGGAAAGACAAATCCTCGTGCTTACGGGAAGATAGGCACATAGTATCCCACTTAGGTTGCCATACCACCTATGGCCATGATAGTACTATATACATAAGTATAGTTAACCATCGACCAAGCCATGTGACTACCACCTCGTCTTGAGTTGCTCGTCCCTTCCTCGACCCTAGATATATTATCATAACCTCTTAATCATTGGAAACATGAGAATGATTATAATCGTTTCCTTGAGTGCACCCCAACCTAGGCGACTACCTTCTCTCTAGGAATCATGTATCACGAGTCTCTAAATCATTTTTATTTTGATTTATTTAATCCTTCGATATTCTTAAGTTTTGTGTGTTGACTAGAAACTCTCATTCCTTACCAAAACCATATTCATGATTTATTTTCCTAGTTATTTAAGTCATGATTTTTCTAAAATTACCTAGTTCGTTGTATGTTACCCACTACTAAAATGCTCGATTGTATTTTTCTTATCGAAAAATCCTTCTACCTCTCAACCTACATACCCTAGTTATTTCTAATTTCAAGGACGAAATTCTTGTAAGTTGGGTAGGATGTAAACCCCTAATTTTTTTAAGAAATTTTTTCTTTTATATTTGCTTAAATAATTATTGTTGGATTTTACTATTTTAAAGATATATTTTTCAAGACAAATGGTCTTAGTCATGGCTAACTTTTGTTCTGTTGGATGACTAGAAAGTATGGCACGGCTGGCGCAGTCGCGTGCCATAACTAGCCCATTAGCGGTAAACCCTCTAAAAATCTAGAATGTATTTTTATTTATTTTAATATTGGTTTATTTTAATCAATCATTTTGGTTATATTTGATTTATATTGTAAAATGATTTTTACTATGACATATTATGGGATATGTTATACTAAATAAATATTTATATATTTTTAAATTTTGGGTTACAAATATTTAGATTTTATTAGGATTATTTTCCTTAGTATAGATAAAAGGTAGATTCCCTATGTATAGACAATTAGGATTTTTATTATATGATTTTATAGATTTGTGATATTAAGTAATGTTTAAATAAAATCTTATTTGTTATAAAAAAATATTCTTATATATTAAAAAGGTTCTTTCGATACATAAATATATTGTTACTATTTATAATAGTTTATTTTAAATTATTATATTTTTGGCATACTAGGAATACATGCATGTATATATATATACACACACACACTCATATATATATATATATATAGTTATATATATTCTTATAAGAAAAAAAAGTGCCAAACAAACAATTCTGGATGAACAGTACCCGCGAGTACTATTCATTTTCGTTCCCAGGACCATGCCCGAGCTCTTAAGAATGCTTCCTTTGATTTTTCTATTTTGGATAAATCCAAACAAATTCAAACCTTCAACAAATTTATCCAAATAAAATCCTACACGATCCCTACTTGGTTCTCTTCAAATTAGTCCAAAACCTAGCCGATTTGAATTAAAATCCATCTGGACATCTGAATCTAAATCAATGTATAAATCGTTTTAAATAGGGAAGAATATGATGTGTATTAATATATTTTTGAAAACTACCCTTCCAAAATAAACCTTCGATTCTTCCTCGAGAAATCGACCCCAAACTTCCCAGAGCCGTGCATGCGACCCCGACCCCTGGCCGCCATCGTACGCCGCTGGAGGTATCTTCGAACCGTCTGCCGATGCTGGGCTGTGCCGCCGCAGCAGCAGAGTAACAACAGCAGCATACACAGCAGGTATGCATGTTTCTCGAGCCCTTTTCTCCATCACCACTTCTCAATTTTTCGATCTACGACATCCTACGTGTAGCCAAACTAGCTACCTTCCAATCCCTTCAAATAATTTGTTCTAATTCGACCTGTATTGTTTGTGAAAATTCTTGGAAAATCAAGAAAAGTTACAGACACAAAACCCAAAACTGACAGAAATTCTGTGTTGAAACCCTATTTTGGATGTCATTTTTTGAGCCATAGATTGAAGGACTTAAAATTCTATTTTTACAGACTTTTAGACAACCTATACGAGATCCAAACCCTATTTTTAGTTTTTATTTTACTTTATTAATTTCTGTTTTAATTCAGTTCCAAATTCAAGAAAAATCAGTTTTTAAAACTTAAAAATTCCCGATACGGGGTTCATCCTGACAAACCGGATGGCTTCGTCACAAACCGAAGGCATCGAAAGGTGCAAACGGACTTTGTGGACGTGTGGGCTTTGATGGAATTTGAATTGGTTGCAGGTGCGCGACGAATTCGACCTATTTCCGTCGAAGAACACCGTATCGACATTTTTCGAAATTTCCCAATTACTTTGTGCGCACTAGTCACATCGTGACGAAACTTGTGCCAGTGGACTCGAATTATTTTTCTGGTCTTGTGAGCCAAGTTTGGTCTGATTCTGAGACAGTTGACCCGATCGTTGTTTTGTGGGCCCCACAATCCCATTCAATGGACGATTTTGTGCACGACTCATCGGAATCCAAAATTGGACATACCATTGAGTTCCTATCGAAAAATCGGATCCATAGACATATACTTTGATAACTTTAGAGACCATAGGGTTTGGCACGCATTTCGGTGTAAAGCAGGTCCAACGGCGGACATCATTTTGATCTAAAATTACAATTTTGCCCCTTTGTCAAGAATTGGACTTTTGGGTAGGAATTTCTAGACATTTCTTTTTATCCAAAAATGTTGGGGATATTTATTTCAGCATCCGGAGATGTTTGCGGATGTTCCATCCTTGTAGCTTCTCTTGACTTGTCGATTTCTTCTGCTAGACGTCGTTAAAACACCCAACAACCACCAGGCAAGTATACCTTGCAATATTTACTGTCATATTATTTATTTTCAGCATTTATTTGTTTTATATTTGTTAGTTTCATATGTTATAACCTGCGCGTCCAAGTCATACTTGGGTGCAAGCGACTCCATTAGTCGTTTTCGTTGTTTTATTTTATTTGATGCATGTTGACTTAGTTTTAGCCGACTACCTTATAATGGTGGGATATCATTATATCTCGTTTGACCATGACACTCACATTACACGGTTTGAGACATTTTGCTAGGGGCACGACTTGCATATCGAGTGGCTATTAATATGTCAGAAGTCGTGTGACGGATAGATGATCGTAACGGCTATGATTAGGGTATAGAGACTCAAGCAGTTATAAAACTGAACATGTTATGGACATGACTTGATCAGTGTGGGAATCTTGGGGGAGGACAATCACTAGTGCGTATGGGTAGCCAAACATGTAACTATAGTCTCCGGATGGAACGATTGGCGAGATATTATTTGCAGATATCCTCTGACGTTTCAGACGTTACGGCCGGATACACATGACTGGATGACAGTAAATGTACACATAGCCCAAATCCCACCCGTGTGTGTGAAAGTTGTCCTCAAATTTCACGATAGATGGTTAGGATAACATTTTCATATTGGTTGTCTAGGATAGTATTTGCATATTTATTTATCTATTGACAGTTCTTATAGCATGATATTATGTATCTTATTACGTCCCTCTGAGGACCTGGTGATCTCTCCATGTGTGTATTTTATGACTTTCAGCAGGTGTTCTAGCCAATGTCGTAATCTTCTCTATTCCATCGAAGATGATTGCTCTTAGATCGTTCCTAACTATTTTTTACACATTCTTCCTTTTGTATGTATTCTTTTTATTTAAATGGTTGGTAGTAGATATGGCTCCGCCCAACATCTTGTACAATAAAAAATTCATAGTTGATTTATATCATTATTCTTTTATTTTGTGGATGAGATTAGTTATCATGGTTATACTGTATTTTACAGCTAACGTATATTTATTATACGACTGGCATGTCTACGTTCCTAGTCCTACGTATTTTGGGACTGGGGCGTTACATGTTTGGTATTTTGCTGGAATAGGATAGTATTGTGTGTGTAGGTATCCTTAAGAGGAAAGGCATGAGGCTTGGGTTGGGTCCAGTTGAGTCGTGTCAGGCCAAACTAGGGCTTGGTGCAATAGATGGCTTAATTTAGTCATTTATGATCACGGGTAAATAAGTAGCATGTCGGGGCTCAATTTAATGGGACACAAGTGTTATGTGTACAGTAGGCTTAGTGTGGGTCGTATCTATATTTTGGTTTGACAGGTTTGGGTAGAAATGGTATCCCCAATTCGAGTCAGAAATAAATGTGACTCCCTGGGATGAATCAAGATCGGGTCTTTGATCAGAAAAGTTGTGCAAAGAAAATGAAGCACAATAAGGTATGTTTAAGTGGGATACGAAGGTCATGTGTGTAGAGTGTCTCAGCTAGATCATGTATGTGAAGTTGGTTTTAAAAAAATGACTAGTCTTTTGCTCCTAAATTAAAAGTCACGATAATGTGCATATGATAATAAAAAATAAAAGTAGGAATTCATTATTAATTTAGAAATTCATATTTAATCGCTAACTAATCTAAATAAATTCTAATTAAAATTTCAGAGGGCTTACAAACTATCCACCTTAGACAATTTTGTTCTCAAAATTTAGACATCTAATATATCAACAAGATAGAAATAACTGAACAATAATGCATTCATACCGACATACATACCCCTTTGACATCCTCTGTTTGCTGGTGCTCTCTGGACTGCAGTCGCCTGTGCTGGTGGCCTGGGTCCTGGTGGAGCTGGCCTTAGGGCCAACTACGGAGCATTGTCATAGTACTGTGGTCAGTCTGCAGCCTGGTGTTGTCCCGATCTGCACGTCAAGCATTGGTTGAGCCTTTTCCTGCAGTCTTTCTGAACGTGTCCCTTCTTGCCACAATAGTGACAAGTTAGGAGCTCCTTCGTCTAGTATGGGGTGGCCCGCTGCTGATGATGGGTCTTCGGACGTCTGGTCGGGCCTCCTGTTTGAACTCTGTCTGGTGCGGCTGTGTGAGTAGGGCGACTCGTGCTCAACGGATCCCTGTTGATAGCTTCCTGGACTCTGGCCATGGTTACCACCTCCTCGTAGGTAGTCCTCGTGTCACGACTCGCACCCGTATTTTGGGATGCAAGTGCATGATCAAGCCAGCTACGTACCAAGTAGACTCTAGCCCAACTCGAATACGTAAACACTGTCTGGACTATGGTAATGTGCTTAATCATGGCAAGGAAAAACTATATCTCAATCCACAATAAGAATATAAAATATGAATGAACACTATGGGTCGTGGTCTGCAGCCCACTAGCATACATGTCCGATTAGACTCGAAGAATATTATGAGTCTGTAAAGTAAGCCAACAAGTAGAGTATATCATGATAAGGAATGAAAGCACAAGCAGATATTAAACGTAATAACAATACCTGGATCCTGTAAGTGCATCATAATTATCTATCATCCTGCTCTGCTAACTATCTCCATGCAATCGCTAAAACTGAAGAGATCACCAGGTTCTCAGGGGACATAGCAAAATACATAAAAATATGCCTATCTAACAATTTTATCATGCATAAGAATATAAACAGGATATAAACAGGAAACGAGACAGAAACTGACAAGTGGCTACTGACAAGTGACTATGAACACGTATACGAAAACAACTACGCATAAATGAACTGCTGGAAGAGCAAGTAAACAAGACATCAATGAAATACCAAAACCTCGCCCCGAGTGGACTTGCAGGTTTGAACTAATCACTAACCCTTGTCCCGAATGTGGACTTACAGGTTATTTTATGACAAACACACGCGTCCCGTGTGTGGACTCTCTGGCACAAACGAATCAAGATAACACCCTCGTCCCGAGTGTGGACTTACGGGTGCAAACGAATCAGGAATATCAGTTCAGTTACATATACTCGGAGATACGACTCAGTCAAGATAGAGGTGACGACACGTACAATTCAGTCACGACACAGGTAAGGACATCTCTAGTATGAACTATAATGAGAACAAGCCCGGTATAACTACACTATCAAGTCACGAAAAGATAGTGATATACAAGCAAGACAAATAAACGGATATACATGGTATGAAGAAAACCTATAACCGAAATCAACTAGAGAACTAAACGATAACATATAAAACGAAAGACTATAAGCATATAAATAAACTGTAGAGGGAGGCAAGGTATCTTGCCTAGTTCTGCGATGTGAGGATGCAGTTTCGCTTCTGTGTCCACGCCTCCGGAATCCAATGCTCCTAAATAATTTATTTAACATTATAAAACTTATAACAGAACTTAATTAAGTAAATTAATAATTTAAACTACTTTAATTATACTTAAATATCTCGTAGGACTACTTAAATTGTATAACATACATACGTGTCCAACGAGACCTCAGAACACAGTTTTAGGATTTTCGACCTTCCAATTAATCGGTTATGACCCCACATCAATAACACACTTAAAAATCATATTAAATTCCTAAAAATAATATTGATAACTATTTTCTACAGTCTTAACTCTGAAATTCCTGAATTACTATTTATAAAAAATTATGTGACTAGTTAACTACCTCGTCACCTAGTCTACCCGAAACTCGTCATGAACATGGCCAATTACTCAAAATAGCTAAAATATCCAAAAATATATTTTAAAAAGAATTTAAATATATTATTTAACATAATATTATCATGGTTACAAGGGTTAAGTTATGCTACAAATTTGGGACATTCTAGGTCAGCAGGTTACCCGAAAATAGCTAATTTTGACTTATAATTTTCTCGACTAGATTTGAGTTGCTAAATTCATAAAAAATACTTAAAAATCCTAATATATATATATATATATATATATATATATATATATATATATATATATATATATATATATATATATATGAAAACACATAAAATTCTGTTTCGAAAATAACCACCAATAACTTATAGTTCCTTCACAATGGGGTTAATTTGATCCTACCGAAACATGAATATTACGACTATAAATCATGAAACTTTTATAGATGATTATACATAGTAAAAGCCATCAAAATATAATTTCTATAGATTTAATAACATATATTCTACTGAAATTTAGTAAAGGTTTGAGATGGAAAAATTAGGGTTTCTTACCAAAAGTCCTGACTAGAGAGGTTGCGAAGACTTCTCCTTGCCAAAGCTCCAACCTTTCTTGCTATCTTTGCTTGCTAATCCTCTCTTGGTGAGTTTGGAAGAGTTGGAAATGGCTATAGATGGTTGGATGGAGAAGATGGAGTTTTTAGGGTTTGTTTTGAGTGGTTAGGTGGATGTATGGTGGAGGAGATGAGTTTTTGTGAAGGATGGAGAGATGTGCAATGGAGAAGATGATGTATGGAGGGCTATGGGGGCGAGGTGCTGCCAAAATTTGGAGAGAGAGAGAGGTGTTGGTCGGCTATGGGGAGGGAGAGAAAGGAAGAATTAAGTTAGGGTTTGGGTTAAGTTGATATACATATATGGGCCTTTTGGGTTGCATGCATGAAAAGGAGTGGGAATCCTATTCCTATGAGATTTTTGGCCATGGGAGGTGTGTCACGACCCGCACCCTATTTAGGAGCATGAGCACGTGGGTACGTCTAACCTATACCGCAGTATCGACGGTAGAACGCTGTAAAGGTCATCTAGAATATATAACATCTAAGACACAATAATATAACCTGTCATCTCCGTACGGAGGAATATAACCACAACTCAATCACATAATTCTAATGAAGATAAATACGATAGTAAAGATAAAGGTAAAGAGGAGATAAATAGTCTGAAAAAATGCTGAGTCGCAACTACTACTTTAGAAACCAAGCCATAAAACAATATCCCAAAATAAATACTACAAGTCTCAAAGTATCAAACTGGAATATAATCCAGACAAAATCTAGGTAAACTAGGTCACTACTGGCGGTGCATCCTCTACGAGCACCGGGTCCACAGGCTGGTCCTAGTCGTAGGTTCCATCTATGCCAAACCCGTAGTAGGTTGGACAATCTGCATCTAAATCTTTTGAAAAACAACGGGGGTTATCATGTCAGGATATGAGCAAGTACAAACACCAATAGCAGTTCCATGTGAATTGATAAATAATATAAGAGACAATCATAATAAAATACAAGATAAAATGTTAAGACTGAAAGTAAAATATTACAAAAGAACAGGATATCATATCATGTGTCAGATATAAGATGAAACTGGATTATAAATAATGGAAAGTAATCTAAGGTATGATGTAAACATAAAAATAAAGTGCCATGAGATATTAGAGCGTTATGTGATCGGCTTGGGTCAAGATCAGGCTGTTCCATTTGACCGGCTATACACAGGTAGTATAATAGTGTAGGGATCAGGCCGGCCAAAATGGAAAGCTATGCACAAGTAGTATAAGGTCAGGCTACACCCTACTTGTGGTGAGGGTGTAGCTATGCACAAGTAATAAACAAGTAGGGGCAATGATCACATAACCTCTAATAACTCCCCATCCCCGAGTAGTGTAATAAATCCAGACATGACAGGTTATGACACGGGATTCGAAGAGCAGGGGGCCAGCCCACTCCCAAATCATTGTCTATACAAGTACATAAAACAATACCGAACAATATACTCATATACCAGGTACTCCCAAATCAGTATCTATTCACGTATACTAGTCCATGTATCCTCATGTCGAGAATCAAGTATAACACTACAACTGAATCGGATATAGTAGATATTAAAGTATTGAAAACTATCAGAGAATGTACTTGCCTGCTGTCCTAAGCTGAGAAAAACGACTCAACCAATCACTCAAATAAGCCACGAGCGGTCAACTCGCACAACAGTCTTCTAATGCTGAAACAGATATTATCAAAGTTCTCAGAATGGTCAAATTAGCTAGAAATGTCTACCCATAAGTCTAATTCTTGACACAGGGACAAAACGATAATTTTGGATCAAAATATTGTCCGCCGTTGGACCTATTTTGCACCCAAAAACGTGCCAGAACCTACAGTCTCTAAATTCATTAAACTATATGTCTATAGGTCCAGTTTAACGAGACGAACCCAACCGTATGTCCAAAGTTGGATTCCGGTGGGCCGTGCACAAATTTATCCGTTGGATCGGATCGCGGGCCCGCCAAAATAGCGTTCTGGTCGACCTTCTCAGAATCGGACCAAACTTGGCATACAAGGCTAGAAAAATGATATGGTCCTGTTGGCACAAATTTTGTCTCGATATGACGAGCATGCATAAAGTAATTGACAAATTTGCAAAAAGGCCGATCCGGTAAATTTTGACGGATACGTATCAAATTCGTCGCTCACACGCAACCAATTTGAATTCCGTCAAACCCACACGTCCATGAAGTCGATACGCACCTTTCGATACCTTCGGTTCGCAACCATGTCGCCCGGATTGACGGGACGGGCAGCGTATCAGGACATTTTTCTAAAAATTTATTTTTGAAAACAGTTTTTTCTCCAACTTCACCAACTAATAACTTTCCGTACAGTACATGAAATTTAATTCTATAAAAAGGGTTTTAAAGCCCTATAGGTTTTCTATAAGTATCTTCAAACCGATTTTGAAAACTCGTAATACGCTGGTCGCAAATCGGCCACAAAGTTGCAATTTTGGGACAGTTTCTAACGTCCAATAAATCAAGTTTTTCTCGATTTTGGAACTCGTTTTTCGTCGCACATGATGCGAATCTGCACGAACAATTTGAAGGGAATTAAAGGTGTATATGTTGTGAACATACCAGAAGAAACAGATCGTGAAACGATCGAGCGAAGAAAGAGAAATTTGCTCACGAAGTTGGGTCGACGACTGCTGTCACTGCTATCTTGGCGTGCGCGCCCGTGCTTCTCCGGCGATACACGACCGATCTCCGGCGTGTCAGAGGCATCGGGGTCGACTTCGGGGTGAGCGCTGGGTTGGAGGTGATGGCTAGGGTTTGGTTTTCGAAAAAAACCTCTCTCTATATCAATATATATATGTAAAGGGAGGGGCTCGGGTTCGGGTTCGGCCGAACACCTAAGGGGGGGAATCGGCCTTGCTGCTGTGTTGCTTTTGATTGTGTGTGTGCGTTTGTGTTGTTTTATTCTTTGTGTTTTATTCTTTTCTTTCTTTCTTTCTTTAAACCTTATATATATATATATATATATATATATATATATATATATATATATATATATATATATATATATATATATATATATATATATCGGCTAGGGTTTGGTTTTCGAAAAAAACCTCTCTCTATCAATATATATATATGTAAAGAGAGGGGCTCGGGTTCGGGTTCGGCCGAACACCTAGGGGGAATTGGCCTTGCTGCTGTGTTGCTTTTGATTATGTGTGTGCGTTTGTGTTGTTTTATTCTTTGTTTTTTTTCTTTCTTTCTTTAAACCTTATATATATATATATATATATTAGAAACCGAAATCTATATTGCATGTGAATTCAAAACGGTTACACGGGGGGGCCACAAAAGTGCACAGCACGCCAAGCCCTGTGGCCGACTAAAAAAAAGCCTAGCCACATGCAAAACTCAAAAACCAAAATGGCCCGGAGGCCTAAAACTTCACCCTAGGCCCTCCCTCTCGCCCATGAGGGACCCGACCCTACAATGGAGGCCCTAACCTTCGAGCATTGCCGCTCCACTTCGCAAGTCAGCTGGAGTAGCGAGTAGGCATGGAAAAGGCCTTCGTATCGATGCTTGTTACGGTTCTTCCACAGAACCCAGATGATCGTCGATGCCGTGATGTCATTATGTTTTGTCCGAGCGTTGCCCCAAGCCGCAAGCCGCTGGAAGAGGAGAAGTCCTCCGCCGGTGATTTTGCGAGTTGACTGAAAGTGAATCCAAACCCTGACCGCAAGATTGTCGGAGGAGAAGGTGCGATCAAGGCTCTCAACGTCAAGAGTGTCACAGCAGTGACACAAAGAAGCAATAGCGAACCCGGCCTGCCGGAGCCAGTCATCCGTCGAAAGCTTTTGTCTGACCAACCGCCACTGAAGGATCGACCACTTGGTCGGAATCCGTCTGCCCCAAACTGGAAACGGACCGGTCGGGCCTGGTAGGCTGGTCCTACTAACCTTCCAGGCCGAGCGCGTCGAGAAAGCCCCGTCCCTAGCCGGCCGCCACCTGAACGAGTCTTCCTGATCCGATAGCTGAAGGTCGTCCTCGACAATCCCGTCCGCCACGGCCTGACCGAAGAGATCGACAATACGTTGCAGCCCAAGACCCCCCTCCCCGGTGGGCCTCGCAACGTTCTTCTAGCTTGCCCACCGCGTGCGCTCGACGACCTGCGAGTGGCCCCAAAGAAACCTGTTAAAAGATTGCTCAATTACCTCTATGACCTTCTTCGGCGGATAACATGCTGCCAAAACATAAATAGGCATCGAACACAGCACGTGTCTGAAGAGGATAAGGCGACCACCGATCGAGAGGGAGTTGTGCTGCCACCCTCTGATCCTCGACTGAATCTTGGAGATGAGAGGTTCGAAGAGGACAACCTTTCTTCTACCGTAGTGAATCGGGCAGCCCAAATAGTTGAACGGAGGCGAGGAGACGGGGAATCCCGAGCAAGCCGCCAGTGTCGTCTTCGTCGCCTCGGCGCTGTCCTCGTGGGTATAGATGCAACTCTTCCTATCATCGATGCATTGGCCTAACGAATGCTGGTATCTCAATAGCAACTGCTTGATGTTCTTCACCGTAAGCCTGTCGCCAGATGAGAAGACAAGAACGTCGTCGGCGTACGACAGGTGCGTAATGAGCGGGCACCTGCTAGTCATCCGGTATCTGCCGAAGCTCCGAGCGGAATATATATATATATATATATATATATATATATATATATATATATATATATATATATATATATATATATACACACACACACACACACACACACATGCATGCATACATACATACATACATACATACATACATACATACATACATACATACATACATACATACATACATACACGTATTATATTTATTTAAAAAAATATTTTATTCCCTTTCTATATATAAATAATAAATATACATATACATATACATATACATATACATATATATATATATATATATATATATATATATATATATATATATATATATATATATATTTTTATATATATATATACATGTACATATTACATGTATATATATATATATATATATATATATATATATATATATATATATATATATATATATATATATATATACATGTAATATGTACATGTATATATATATATAAAAAGTATATATATATATAAATATATATATATACATGTAATATGTACATGTAATATGTACATGTATATATATGTACATGTAATAATACCAAATAAATATATATACAAAAATCTTAATTTATTTATAAATAAAACAATATTTTACATTCTATATTTATTTAATATATTAAATATTTTTATAAATAAAAACTCTATTGAACATGTATATATCTATATCAACAAAATACCTATTTAACTAGTAATGTAAAAATACTAGCAATAATAATTTAAATAATATTAAAATAATGAAATAATGAAATAATATAAATGACCATATTAGCCCTATTCAGGAAAGTGGGGGTGACAAATCTACACTACTAAAAAAAATTTGTCCTCGAAATTAGAGCAAACTAGCACAATAACAGTAGCAAGAACAAAGAAAAAAATACCTCAAGGCTTGAAAAGATAAGGATAACGCTCCCGCATCTCGTCCTCCCTCTCGCAGGTATGCTCTCCTGGAGAGTGATGTCTCCATGCGACACGAACCAAAGGAATAACTTGGTTCCGAAGCACCTTCTCCCGACGACCTAGAATCTCCACAGGCTGCTCTGGATAGCGGAGAGTAGGCCCCACCTCTAACTCGGAGTGATCCAATACGTGATTAGGGTTTGTGTAAACCCCCTAAATTTCTACTAAGAGTTTTAAAAAAAAATTGGTATTTATTTTGCACTTCGTATCTACACGTCGCATACGAGTTCGCATTTTTGTATTTTGCGTAGCATGCTAGAATTGTGTTTCGTATTTGCTCGACGAGTGCGAATATGTGCGAGGTACATATTTTTGTAAAAATATTTTTATTTTAGAAGTACGATTTTTATAATAAATATGATTGTTTGAAGTTGTTACCAAAACCTTATTTTTATATAAAAGGATTATTTTTAGAAATTTTTGATATATTATTATGAGCGAGTAACATGAAATTATTTCATGTTTACTTGTTTTTCGAAAACTAAATATAATTGATTTATTTACTATAGAAATAGAATTATGAATTATTATTTAAGTAATTATCATGATTTTTGAAAGTTTTATTTTAGAAAATATATTTCTGAATTTATTGTGGTAATTTAAAAACCTTGAATTGATTTTCTTGATTTATTTAAATAGTTTAATTAATATCTATATTTGAAATTATCTATATGAATTTGAACTAGAAGATGGAATGTAATTTATATTTAAATCGATTTTGGATTGGATTGAAATTTTTGAATTTATTTAAATTAGAGGGGAAATTATCTAACGGGGATTTAAACTATCCCACTCCTTAATAGGAGTCCTCCACTATATATATATATATATAAGGGAGTTGCCATTATTTTTCTCCACAACATTCCATCACAAGAAATTCCACAACATAAATCCCCCACAAGCGTGATTCGTGCATTGAGTCCGTGTCTCCTACCCCATCCACTATATTTTTTCTTCTACATATACAAGTTAACCCTCGTCTCGTCTGACAAACCCAGACCTCGACTCCATCCTCGTATCCCACACGACACGATAGTCTTTCCAACCACCCTAACTCTAAACCAAATCACATAGACCCCCTCTCCATGTCGTCTCTCTGTGCGACAACTCTCCGCCACCATTATGTCATCATCTTCACCACCACCATCGTCCCTGATGGCCAGAACACAGTGACCACCCTCTCCCTGACCTCTTCTTTATCATAACCACCATCACCGAAACCCCTCCGATCACCTAACACCCCTATCACCTACACCAGAACCCCCATCGACAGCCACATCCCATTCCGGTCCCGATCCGTCATCCTTACCACCGCCACTGTCGGGATAACCACCGACTATCATCAGTAAAACCATCGTCATCATCACCACACCCGCACCCATCATCATCATGAACTGCCACCACCATCACCGCCATCGCGGCCACCCTGTCACGACCACAAGTCCCATCCATCACCCATGAATTTAGAAGAGGGACAAAATCCTAACCTGATCGCTTACGCCACCGCGCCACCTGGCGTGCCCTACCGCCGTCAGAACCCGGTGCCGCAGCCCAGCTCTCCGCAATCGGAGCGCTCCGCCGCGTTCGGTGCGGCCACTGCCCCCAGCCGCCACCGCGTGGCTCCCTTCCACCAGCCAAACCCACCGATCTCGGCCGAACCATCCGGGCCCAGCGTCGAACCTCCTCGCCCATCCGCACAAACGCCCGACGCTCAGTCCATCCTGTACGGCGACAGGCGCCAGAGCCTGAGTCCCTCTTCTCACTTGAGTCACTCCACCAGGGCGCGGAAGCCCTACGCCCTTCGCCTCGTCGCATGCGAAGAGAACCGCCCAGACACTGCCTCAGTCGTGCCGCAGCACTGGACCACCCCCTTCCAACGGCGGATCCACCTCTGTAAGCCGCACCATTTCTCCTCCGTGGCCGATCAATTATCGCGCCCCAGCTTGCGTCGGCCACGAGCAGCCCTGGTCTCCCTCCGCCGTGCCCCAGATGTACCATCGCAGGCGCGCGCCCCAGGCCGCAAATCCCGACTCTGGTGAGGATCACTCTTCCCCTCACCCCCTTCCCTCCCTGCTCATTCTCTCCCCACTCCCCTTCTTTTTATTTTTTTCTTACTTTTAAAAGAACATCACATAGCTGTCATAGTATTGAATAGTTAAATTATTATTATTATTATTATTGTTATTATTATCATACTGATTTTAGTTATCAGTACAAAGTAGAATATTATTATTATTATTATTTTATTAGTTTACTTATTATTATGATTATTATTAATTTTTTATAAAATATATAAGGTAGATAGGTCAAATTATTTTTATATTAATTATTATCATTTTATTAATTTTTAGAAGTTATATTATTATAATTATTATTATGATTATTATGTCTCATTTTTATATTTTATAATATTTACCTAAAAAAATTTCTCCTATTAGTAAATATAGTTCAAAGTATTTTTCCTACAAATCTTTTTGACTAAGGAAAACATATTTTTAAAGTAGTAGGAAATTTTTCTAAAAGTTAATATATGTATCTACCTCCTCAAATTCTTCTCAAATATCATCTTGATTACGACTGACCACACCTTTCAATTTTTCGACAAATTCGGACCCTTGCACCACAAACATGGCTATCAGACAAACTGGACTTGTCAAATCATCGCATCATACATGGCGACACACCAGGCAAGATACCTTACCATCTTTACTGCTTACATTTAGTTGCATTTTATTTCATTTATTGTATCTATATTCCTTGTTTATTATTTTCTTTTTTGCTTGTGGACCTAGAGTTAGACTTTCGTCAATAGAATGCATGTCATTGACTTTGTCACGATTGTATCACGAGTTGTGTGTGAGTTGTGAGTACCATGTAGTGGTAAATAGATGCTTGTTAGAAGACTTGACAGTTATCTATTATAAACAGTGTTGTGGAAGCGATATGTGTTGGTGCGTCGTGGTTACGATACATGTATAGTATCATTGGGGAGAGGGGACAGCTACTAGCGTAGGAGCTATATTTACTTTTTGCACATTTGTGGGCTGATAGTGACTCTTATGAGCACTACCTTCTGCCCCGGGGCCGATAGCCACTTTGAGGAGCGCTACTTACTGCCTATGGCCGATAGTGACTCGGATGAGTGCTACCTACTGCCCCTCTTTATTTACTCTGCTGATCCTATAGCCTCTGCATAGACCTGAAAGTGCATATCATATAGATGGTTACGTACCCAGTTGTGTTGTAGTTTTATAGTTTTTATATTGTAGTTATAATGGCATGTTCTTTCTGTATCTTGTTACGTCCCTCTGAGGACCTGGTGATCTCTCCAGGTGTGTGTTTCGTGATTTCTTGCAGGTGCTCTAGCTAAGGCCATGTCTTTCTTCCTCCGTGATGATTGCTCTTGGACTCGTCATTTGCTTCGCTCGACCAAATTATTTATTTGTATATTTCTTTCTTATTTAAACTTGTTGGTAGTGGATATGTCTCCGTCCAACGTTTATACAAATGACCATTTGATTATATCATTAAAACTTCATATTTGTGGATGAGATTTAGTTTGAGCATGGCTTTCTATATTTTACAGCTTATGTATACATACGAGCCTTTTATTTACTCGTATGTGTACAGCTGGCATGATACGTATCTAGTCCCAAGTATTCTGGGACTGGGGTGTTACAGTCTGCCACGTACTGTCTCAACTGTGACACATGGAACACGTTATCAACTCCCTCGAACGTAGGTGGCAAGTCTAGTCGATAGGCCACTGTACCGACCTTCCAAGAATAGTGAAAGGTCCGATGAAGCACAGACTAAGCTTTCCGTCTCGGCCAAAATGAATCGTGCTCCATGTCGGAGAAATCCTTAGGAATACCATATCGCCAACCTAGACACAAGACAAGACTCAATATAAGACCCTAAAGCAAACAATCATAAAGAAGCACAAACAGAAAAACTGATACTAACCTCGAACTCTAACGGTCTCCGATGGCTATCGGCCCAATGCCGCTGTCTGTCCTGAGCCACCCAAAGTCTATCCCTGATCAACTTAACCTTCTTTGCTGCATCCACCATCTTCTTCGGGCCAAGCAAAACTCTCTCATCGACATCGTCCTATGACAAAGGAGTGCGACATCTCCGTCCGTATAGAGCCTCAAATGGTGACATCTCTATACTGGCCTGATAGCTGTTATTGTAAGCAAACTCTACCAGGTGAAGATGGTCCTCCCAAGATCCCTCGAAATCTAATACACAAGTAAGAAGCATATCCTCGAGTGTCTGGATGGTCCTTTTTGACCGTCCGTCCGTCTGGGAGTGATACGCGGTACTGAACTTGAGTTGGGTGCCCAAGCTAGTATGCAAACTCCTCGAGAAGTAGGAAGTAAAACGACTATCCCGATCCGAGACTATGCTTACCGGAACTCCGTACAATCTGACTATCTGCCGCACATACATCTCTGCCAGCTTCTCCGTAGATAGTCCTACCTTAAAAGGCAAAAAGTGGGCCGATTTGGTCAATCTATCAACGATGACCCAAATCGCGTCTTTCCCTCCTGAAGATCATGGAAGTCCAGATACAAAGTCCACAGTGATGTGCTTCCACTTCCACTCTGGAATAGGTAGTAGCTGAAGTAGACCACCTGGCCTCTCTCTCTCGGCTTTTACTTGCTGGCACACTAAGCATCGAGATACAAACTGAGCTACCTCTCGCTTTATGCCATACCACCATACGTGCTCCCTCAGGTCTCTGTACATCTTGTTGTCTCCAGGATGCATAAAGTACTAGGAACGATGCGCTTTATACAGAATCTTCTTTCGAAGCTCTCCACTCGGAATACACAATCTATTACCGTGCCTCAGCGACCCATCTTCGGCTATAAAGAAATCGTCTAACAATCTGGCATATACCTGCTCTCTGATGCTCCTCAAGGCCACGTCATCAAACTGTGCTGATCTGACTCTATCCATCAATGCAGACCGAATCTGTAAATCTTACATCTGAACCTCTATGCCCGGAATGATCACCTCGATACCCAAACTATCTAGATCGGCCACTAGATGACGATCTGCCATCAAATACGTAGCGACTGGATACCTGCTCAAGGCATCTGCAACTACGTTGGCCTTTTCTGGATGGTACTGTAAGGAGATATCGAAGTCCTTTATCGCTCAAGCCAGCACCTTGACCTCATGTTCAATTCCTTCTGGGTGAATACATACTTCAAGCTCTTGTGATCCGTAAAGATCTCAACCCGCTCTCCATACATGTAGTGCTTCCACAGCTTCAAAGCAAAGATAACAGCTGCCAACTCCAGATCATGGTAGGATAGTTCTTCTTATAAGGACGTAACTGCCTGGATGCATAGGCAATCACCTTCCCGTACTGCTGAAGAACGTAACCCAAGCCCTTCCCAGAAGCGTCACTGTAGATCGTGAAACCACCAGTCCCAGATGGCAACGTCAAAATAGGAGCTATAGTCAACCTCTTCTTCAGCTCATCAAAAGCAGCCTGACACTCCTCGGTCCGGACGAACTCCATGTCTTTCCTGGTGAGTCTAGTCATCGGCTCTATAATTCGAGAGAAGTCCTGAATGAACTTCCGATAATAGCCTGCCAGACCCAAAAAGCTCCGAATCTCGGCGACTAAGCTCGGTGTGGATCAAGACTCAACTGCTAAAATCTTCTTCGGGTCTACTGAGATCCCGTGCTCGGTCACAACATGACCCAAGAACTCTACCTTCTCCAGGAAAAACTCATACTTCGATAGCTTCCCATACAGCTGCTCCTTCCTGAGAGTCTCTACTATAATTCACAGATGCTCCCCGTGCTCCTCCGGTGTCTTCGAGTAGATCAAGATGTCATCTATGAAGACCACCACGAACTTGTCAAGGTACTGATGGAAGACCTTGTTCATCAAGTTCATGAATATCGCTGGGGCATTGGTCAACCCAAATGGCATAACAATGAACTCATACTGGCCATACCTAGTCCGAAATGCTGTCTTCGAAATATCTTCCTTCTTCAACTTCAGCTGATGGTAACCGGACCTAAAGTCTATCTCCGAAAATACCTTTGCACCGCTCAACTGATCGAACAAGTCATCAATCCTTGGCAACGGATACTTATTCTTGATAGTGAGGTTGTTGAGTGCTCTGTAGTCGACAAACATGCGTAACGTCCCATCCTTCTTTGGTACAAATAGAATAGGTGTGCCCCAAGGTGAAGAACTGGATCGAATGAATCCCTTGTCCTGCAGCTCGTCGACTTGCTTCTTCATCTCTGCCAAATCGCTATTGTTGATCCTATAGACATGCTGTAAGATAGGCTCAGCGCCCGATACCAAGTCTATAGAGAACTCAATATCCCTGTCCGACGGCATTCCTAGCAACTCATCAGGGAAAACATCCAAGAATCCTGCTATCAGTGGATGTGGCAATTCCTGTCCCGTCAACATAGCTCCATAGAAACCATCTCCTAGCTCAGCTGCTCCCCTGGCAAACTCAAACTCTGGCTCTCCCGGCGGTCAAAACAAAACTCTGCCTCCTCTACAGTCTATACTAACATGGTGCATGCTCAACCAATCCATATCGAGTACCATATCGTAGCTCGAAAGGGGTATTACGAGCAAGGACACACTCAAATCCTGGCCTTCCAGTGTAACTCTTCGTCCCTTGCAAATATTATTGACCAGGATAATGCCTCCTCTGGTCATAATCTTGCAAGTTCTACTCAGTAGTTCAGCAATAATATTGTGTCTAAGTGCAAAAGAGAGAGATACAAAACTATATGTAGCACCAGAGTCAAACAAAGCTAATGCAAGAAATGAATCGAGTAGAACAGAACCTGCCACCACATCTTATATGGGCTCGACCTCCTCGACTGTCAGTACGAACACCCTACCCTGACCTGCTCCCTCTGATGTTGGGCGAAATGCTGCTGCTGGGTCGAAAGTGGCGGACCCCTCTGCTGAACAGCTGGTCCCACTGGAGCTCTAACAGGAGGTGTTCTGTCCTGACCTCCTCGAGCTGGACGAGTAGGATAATCTCTCAACTGGTGGTCGGGCGCTCCACAGAATAGACAAATGCCCAACCTCTTCCTGAAGACCTCTCGGGTGTACCCCGACTTCCTATAAAAAGCATACTGTGGAATCTGCTTCTACCCCTGCTGATGCTATGTACGTACTGGTGCCTGGTGCTGCTGATGCTGCTGCTGGTGGAACGACTTCTGCTGAGTCTGAGGTCGCTTGGTCGGTCCTGTAATAGAACTAGCACCCATAGCATCGCTGTCACAGTACGACGCCCAGACATGTGTGATCTGACGACGTGGTTCAGGCCCCTCTTGAACTTGTGGGTCTTCTCTCTAGCATCCTGAACCATGCCCGGGGAGAATCGGCTCAGACGAAAGAACTCCGTCGCATACTCGTCCACAGACATATTCCCTTGCACAAGTCCCACAAACTGGCCTTCCAGTACACTAAGAGCCACATCAGAAAAGAATTTCTCCTTGAATAGCTTCTTGAAGTTCTCCCATGTCAAGCCTGTCACTGTCACGCGAGGGTCTGTGCGGTACCAAGTCAGAGCGATATCAAAGAACTGACTCGCTGCTGCTGATACCCATAGTCCCTCCGGAAGCTGTGCTAACCCCAGGCTCCGCTCAACATCCTCTAGCCAATCATCGGCATACAGGATCCCTTATGTTTTATTGAATTCTCGAGGAAACATCTTCTTGAAATCTATCACGGAGCCAAGTTTTGCTTGCTGCTACTGTGGCTGCTGGGCTGGAGTGCCCTGAGTCTGAACTGCAGTCACCTTCTCTACAGCGGCCAGTACTAACTGGTGTGCATTCTACATGCTCTGCCTCAAAATCTCTATCTGCCGCTGTAAAGCCTCAGCCTGCGCTCGCTACACCTCCATCATCTGCTGGAGGAGCACGAACATATGAGTAGTGTCAATCGGCAACGCAGGTGGAGGTGGAAGAGTCTCCGGCTGAACGGGTACAGTCATCGGGGCCGATGGAGGAAGACCTCCCGGTACTATTGTCGCTACCTCTGGAACGGCAGGGACAGTAGGGTCAATCTTCTGATCTGCAGCTCTCTCAGTCAGAAAAATAGGTTGCGATGGATCGGACATCTCCGATGCTATACTAGATCCAGCTGCCTGAGCTCGAGTCACTGTCATCCTGAAGACAGATTCAAGCAAGAAAATCAATATGGCACATGATATGTTATCATCAAGGAAGGATAATTTATTTTGAAATGCAAGAAGAGTTTGTCATGGAAATCAAAAGATTGGAGTTTTCCTAATATGTGATTGAGTAACTCATATAATAACCTAAAATCTATATCTTAACAGCAGGCTCGTAATTAGCACTCTAAGTCGAGCACCATTACGAAATCGCACTAGTTGCGACTCTGTCCTGCATGGGCCACCATAGGGTGGGTGGGTTTGCTTGGGCGAATACTCCATGGTAAGGGTCCACTTGGCATGGTTTGGTTGTTTGGTGAGTTGGATAATTGATTAGATTAAGGATTAAAAGGTCTTTTCTAATATAGACTAATTGAATCTATCTATATAAATACAATCCCAAAATCTGAATTAAATACAAAATATATGTATTTATTAATATTTATTAATGCCCAACATACCTAATTAGGATTGGGTTGGATTTTGGGTCAAATATAAACTAATGCCAACTAGGATTACACGTAGACACTTTCTATAAATAGAAACTTTTCAAAATTAAAAACATATTTTAATATTAATAAAAAATATATACAAAATATATATCAACATGAAGGTATTTGAGAGTACTACATGTCTATTTAGATTTGGATATGGTTCGGGTCAAGTTGGGGCTAAATTGGTACAACCGGGTCTCCTAGAAAGTCAATAATCTAATAATTAAATAAATAAATCATCGGTGGTGGTTAAGTCATAACTTGGCCTGGTTTTTCTAGTTAGAACACACGTATGGCTCAGCCTTCCCTATCATGGCTAAAATACTAGTCAAAACACACGTGTACACTATCTGTGCCATAATTCTTGGTCATCTTGTACTCCAAAACTCAACCATGGCTAAGATATAATAATAACTATTTAATTTAAAGATATTCATAAATTCCATAAAATTCTATTTAAACCAAATAAATAAATAAATAAATAATCCAAAAATTATGGGGTTTTACACCTCGATTGTGCTCTCGTATATCTCTGAAGCTCCTTCGTCCGGCCGTGATGGAACCTTTGGGCCTTCTCTCTCTCATCTGGTATATGTAGTGTGCCGAACTCTGCATCATACTCGTTTACGGTCATGTTCTTATGCTTGAGGTGGAGGAACTGACCGTAGAGAGCATCACAGATAGTAGCTGGAAAGTACTTCGCCTCAAAGTACTCAAAAAATTGCTCCTATGTCTTGTCCATGTCGACTTCGTGCTCCTTCGAATCCTACCAACGATGGGCATTCCCCTCCAGCAGGGTCCTCACGGTAGTCATCTATATGTCAGTAGGTAGCTGCCAAGAATCCAAGTTCTTCTGCGTGCTGGCTATCCAATCTGATATCTCCTTCCGGCTCTCATTTTCTTTGAAGGGTTTCGGGTCCATCTGATGGTACCATAGAATGCTGCCTACCTGCTGAACTGGTACTGGGGCTGGTGGTGGTAAAGGTGTTGGGTTGTTATATTCTCCAAGGCAGTCATCATAGTCTGCCTTATGACCTTCGTCTGTTGCCACTGTTGCTGCATCATTGCCTGAAAGAACTGAAACATTTGGGGCTGACCCTCCGGCTGTGGCATCTGGGGTAGAATGGGTGCGTATGGCATCTGTTGTAGGTATGCTTCCTACGACATCTGGAGAGGATTGGGTGCATACGGCACCTGCTGCGGGTATGCTACCTGCGTCATCTGGGAAGGATTGGGTGCATACGGCACCTGCTACGAATATGCTCCCTGCGGTATCTGGGGAAGGAAGGGAGGTTGTGGTGGCAAAGGGTTCTTCTCCTGTGGCATCGGTGTCTGTGACGTCTAGCCCTCCTGGTGCATCGGCCCACTCCAAATAAATGGATGGAGCCGTCGAAATGGTCTGAACTCGTTCGAGAGTCTAGATCTCTGTAGGAGCTGGAGTCCTGTTGTTGCTAGATTTGGTGTCGGATGGTGGGGTAACGCCATAAGCTGCGCGTCCACTACACATATCCGTCTTTCTGAAAGAGACAAAATTCTATTACAAAGGGACAAAAGGAAGCAGGATGCAAGGAAATTAAAAATAGAATACGAGTTGAGGTTTAAAGGCAATATTCACAAGTAGATGAGATCCTAGTACTCTAATCCTAATCGAGCCGATGTAAACATACAACACTAGTATACTTCCCGACCGTACCTAGCGCAGCTAGTGGCCACTGCCGGACATATCCCCTAGTATACGTATGGCCCATAACCAGGTATCCATGCCCATAACCGGGTATCTACTGAGGCTAAAATAATGTAATTGTCTGTCCCATATGCCTACTAGTTGTCTTCCCCGCCCAGAAATGTACAAGTCGTATCCACGACCCAAACATCTACTCTCAATGCAAGTCAGCTATCTAGAACCATCACTACTATATGTGTGCCGTCACACATGCCACTCGCACCGATGGCCTGTCGAGAGCGTCAGCTCGTGCCATGCCTTGATCTCACTCGGTGCCGTGTCATAAAATGTGTCATGGTCAAGGGAGTTATAATAACAACTTTGCAACTAAGGGTACATCGCCTAGAGCTAAGTCAAGGGTGTATCTCTAAGTGTCGATGCCATCATCGACTATGCCCGAGGCAATTTCCGGGCTCATCTAACTAAGTCCATACTAACAAGAATATAATAAAGTATATGTAAAACAACAATACGAGACAAGGTATACTTGCCTGCAACTCTGAAATGTGCAAGCAAAGCTCCGGTCCCTTCTGTCTCCATCGTGTTGTCACAGAGACCTACAAATACACAACCAAGGCTTATGATATGCTAAGCAAACCTTCATGATCAGGACTTGATCATGAAGCTCTATAAGCTAATCAACTAAATAATTTTAAGTGAGGATTGAGTACGAGCGTGTATACGTCACATGAAGTCTAGAGGGGGGGTGAATAGAGTTGGCAGCGGAATAATGCTAATTATAAAAGTTAGCAACACAATCACAGTATATAATCACAAATGAAAATAAAGTAAAGGCAGAGTTCAGAAAGCAAACGCAAAGACAGCGATGTATACTGGTATCCCTCTGTTGAGGACTAATCCAGTCGGTAGAACTCTTGCTACCAGTTTGAATCCACTATAGGAAAAACCGCAAGTTTTCTTACGAAGTCCTTGCAACTTCTACAACGCGAGCTTTGATACGAAGAACTCGTCCAACTTCAAATGTGAAGAGGTATTCTTCAATCAAGCCTTCTGATTACAATCTCTCAGAAACTTCTAGACCGTACCGCACTGGCAAATCGACTAGAGGATTGTAACTGGCTTGGGATCTGAAAATGAAAGCTCTAGAAAACTCTTTGGAAGGCAGAAAGCTTTTTAGATAGAGAGAAGATTGAAAGTGAATGAGTGAATTGAAATGATCGAAATACTTCTCTATTTATAGGATTTCCAAAGGGAGAACTCTGTCAGAATTCGGGCAGAATTCGGGCAGAACTCGATGAGCAAATCTCGGTCAAATCCGTAACTGCAGGAGGACCAAGTTCCAGAGAATTCAAAATCAAAACGGCCACCAACCAAACTCTGGCCGAACTCTTGCCGAACTCTGGCCGAGTTCTGTCAGGGTTAGGTTAGGGTTTTTAAAATAGGTTTTGGTAATTTTTGAAAACCTTTTTGAAAACCTTTTTGTAAACAATTTGATAGGTCATTTTAAAAACATTTTTGGGAATAGCCTATTTGCCAGTACGACTCGGTGTACAATGTATTCCTAGACTCAAATAAAAAGAAAATTACATTGCATAGGAAATACAGACTCAAGTAGGCAAACAGATCTTCAGTCTTGAACGAAGTGAATATCCAATCTTGCTAATGTCCAAGGAGCTGAGATGTCCCAACAAGCTTCGTATATCCAGACAGAGTTTTGATCAATTATTAAAATCAGGTTGACCATATGACCAATGGGCCAACAATCTTCCCCATTTTGATAATTGACAAACTATCAATGATATAACATGAAGCTAGTTCAAGCGTGTTCAAAAAATATCAAAAAGTACAAATTGTTCATAACCTGTATATAACTCAAAAAAAATGTTAGATCATTTTAATTTTCTTCCCCTTTGTCACTTAGCAAAATAATTGCACAAGACAAATAGCGAGAAAATAAAAGAAATAAGAATTTAGAGATTATTATCACAGGCATGTAAAGTTGCTACAAATTATCATCACAGGCATGTATTGCTTCAAAACATAAAAGAAATCTCAGGCATGCTATTTCACAGGCAGTTTGTAATGAAGAAGCAGTAAAAAGAGATAGTGCTAAACAAAATGCTAAAATAAACTGAGATGTCATAAATGAAACATCAAAAACATGTCCATGAAGATAAAAGAAATACTGATAGCAAACTACAAAGTACTAATCAAAAAAATAAATGATAAAAACTTGGAATGTCGGAGCATTTTCAAGTATACAGTAGAATGTCACTAGTAATCAGATCAGATCTCATCATCACTATCCTCATCAATATCATCAGCAGCACGGCCAGCATGACCGGAAGTACCAGTACCAGATGTACCAGCGCCAGTAGGATGAGTAGGGGCGCCAGCATAGAACTCGCCAACATAATCTCGAGGAGCACGATACCAATCATAGGCGTTACCGGGCTGGAAGTAGGCATGGACAGCCTCATCCTCACAGCGGTAACCCGAAAAAGCTGGATCTCGAGGAATGGAAGCGGCAGAGTGACCAGTCTGTGCAAAACGCAGATCGGCCAAGGAGTTTGCCATCGCCTGGTAACGGGTGACATCGCGGAACTCACGCTCGCGAGCCATGTCCGTCATCGAGACGTGCAAAGCAGATAGGTGCTGATGTATGCCCTCAAAAGTCATGGCATACGGCTGATGTGGTAGAGATGGTGCAGTAGGAGGAGCAGGAGGTGGAGCTGAAGCAGTCCGGCTGTGACGAGAAAGCTGGAGTAACTTGGGCTCAGAGTCCTGAGTACAAGTCGATAGATCGATGTCGAAGCGCTGAAAGATACGAGGGAGAATCATCGCGTAAGAGAGATTTCGATCTCTTGCACGACAACGTCCCATCATCTGAATAATAGTCTTGGGGACGGAAAAAGGAATCCCCTTGATAAGATGATACATAGCGGACAGCTCAAGCGAAGTCACATCATCCTTGGAAGTGGATTTAGAAAGTAGAGTAGAGTAGTTGATGCGATGCAATTCGTAGTTAAACAAGTTAAGGTTGTTAGCCTTAAACTTTCCAGAACGTACTCTGTCAGGTGCACAAAGTTCCGTTTTGAAACTCGTGAGTGTAGTGCCGTCGGGAAACTCGAATTCCGTGATATCAACTAGCGGTTCACCTTCATTGGAAATCCCAAGAATCTCCGCTAGGAGGACATCATTGAACTCAATATCTATGCCTCCAACACGTGTGCTCACGTCAAAAGTGTTAACTACGAGATTGCAATAGAACAATCTAATGGCATTAGTAGCAATTGGGAAGCACAGTTTAACAAGCAAATGTAACCCTAATGCCTCAAATAAGTGACGATGGTCAGGAAATATCGTCCATTTAACCGGAGCGCCGCTGCATATGGATCGGGTAGAAAAGTCACCGTACCATAATAAAGCTTGATCAAGGGTTTGAAAGAAAAACCCATCGAAAGCACCGTCGCTCTTTTGGACTGGCGAAAACAAAGAATCCGTGTGAGGATTCAAAGAGGACCCTTCCTCACTAGGAGTAGTCTTCTTCCTCTTAGACGGATTAAATCTAGGTGCCATTGAAATAAATAAGCACAAATTTGAAAGTGGAGAAGGAGAGAGTTATACCTCACAAAAATTGGATATGTTGTAGAGAAGGATGATCTCCGCACGATTCCAAAGTTTGGAAGGATTTCACCAAGTAGATAGGGAGCAATGGATTGGTGAATACCTAGGGTTTGGAGGATTTTCGGGCGGCTGTAGCTGCTGGTTGGAAATATGGAAGCAATGGAAGAGAAGGAGCTCTCGGGTTCTGGATATATACGCAGATACCCTCAACCAAACTCGGGCCGAATTCGGTCAGAGTTCTGGCCGAATTCGCCTAGGGTTCTTTCAAGTTGATTTAGCTACTTCTTTTTCATTGACTCGTTTCAAATATTTAATTCAAAGATTAGTTATTTTAGCTTTCAAATAACATAATTAATAATATTTAATGAGTTAAATATCGTTACACAGCAGCTGTCTCAGATTAGCTGTAGGAGTACTGTCCTAGCTGGCGGAGGTTCACCGAAAAACTCTTAAATACCGCTTCGCTTCAACCGTAGTTGTGGTGATAGACAGACTCTTTATTAGCTTGTCTCTAACACAGTTTTTGCATAATGATATAAAAACATAAAATAAAATCAATTAATACTATTGACGTCCAAAATTTCTAATTCTCGACGTAAATAATTGAAGCGATCTTCCGCTAGAGATTTAGTGAAGATTTCAGCTAATTGATTATCAGTATCTATGTATACAAGGTTTATATCTCCATTTTGATGATGATCTCTAAGAAAATGATGTCGAATCTTGATATGTTTAGTACGAGAGTGACATACAGGATTCTTAGTCAAATTAATGGTGCTAGTGTTATCACAGAAAATGGGAATATGTGTGTAAAATAAATCAAAGTCTTCTAAGGTTTGTTTCATCCACAAAATCTGAGCACAACAACGTCCTGCGGCGATGTACTCAGCCTCTGTTGTTGATAAGGCTACAGAATTTTGCTTTTTACTAAACCAAGAGACTAGAGCCTTGCCTAAGAAATGACATGTACCGCTAGTACTTTTTCTATCAACCTTGCATCCAGCAAAATCTGCATTCGAATAACCAATAAGGTCAAAGGATTTGGATTTGGGATACCACAAGCCGACAGAAGAAGTGCCTTTAAGGTATCGGAAGATACGCTTAACTGCGGACAGATGTGATTCCTTTGGGTTAGCTTGAAAACGTGCACACAAGCAAACACTAAACATTATATCTGGACGACTAGCAGTTAAGTAAAGTAAACTACCAATCATACCTCGATACTTACGTGTGTCGACTGGCTTGCCTTGTTCGTCAGAATCAAGCTTTGTTGAAGTTGCCATCGGAGTGCCAATAGGTTTGACATTGTCCAGATCAAACTTCTTTAGCAAATCTTTTGTGTACTTGGCTTGATTAATGAACGTCCCATTGTCGGTTTGTTTGATTTGCAATCTGAGAAAGAATTTCAGCTCTCCCATCATGCTCATCTCAAACTCATTCTGCATACACTTAGAGAATTCTTGACAAAGAGATTCATCAGTGGATCCAAATATGATATCATCAACATAGATCTGAATTAAAAGCAGCTTGCCATTAAAAGATTTAATAAAAAGTGTAGTGTCAACCTTTCCTTTTGTAAAACCGTTGTCAAGTAGAAAAGAGCTTAGACGATCATACCAAGCACGAGGGGCTTGTTTCAAACCGTATAAGGCTTTCTTCAACTTGAAAACATGGTCAGGATTTTTGAAATCCGTAAAACCCGGAGGTTGTGCTACAAAAACTTCTTCTTTTATAAATCCATTTAGAAAAGCACTTTTTACATCCATTTGAAAAAGTTTGAAATCATGAAAATATGCAAATGCACATAACATACGAATGGATTCTAATCTTGCAACTGGGGCATAAGTCTCATCGTAGTCGATACCCTCTTCTTGATTGTATCCTTGAGCTACGAGTCGAGCCTTGTTACGAGTTACTAAACCATCCTCATTCAGTTTGTTTCGGAATACCCAACGGATGCCAATGACCGGATGATCAATAGGCTTGGGAACAAGTTTCCAAACTTGATTCCGTTCGAATTGGTTCAATTTCTCTTGCATGGCATCTATCCAGAAACTATCACTACATGCTTCATCAATAGATTAGGTTCTAGCTGTGAAATAAATGCAACACTAGAAATAATATCTCTACTGGATGATCGAGTGCTTACTCCTTTGGTAATGTCACCAATTACCAAATCTTGTGGATAATCAGCTGTGAATTTTAACCTTTTCGGTAGACTCTGTAGGTAGCTGGTTCCTGGATCTCCTCTAGGGGGTTCAGCTTGTGCAGAGCTTGGTTCAGGTTCAGTTGATGTTGAGCTTGATGTAGGCAGATCTTCATCACTGTCATCGAGTGTCATTTGGTTCATTTCATCAAAAGTGACGTTGATTGACTCTTCGATGATCATGGTACATTTGTTGAAGACTCTGTATCCTTTGCTCTTGGCCGCATAACCTAAAAATATACCTTCATCGACCTTTTCGTCAAACTTTCCCAAATTGTCTTTAGTATTAAGAATAAAGCACTTACAGCCAAATATCTTAAAATATGAAATTGAAGGAATTCTATCAAACCATAACTCAAATGGAGTCTTCTTCGATTTGGGTCGAATTAGAACTCTATTGAGCACAAAGCAAGCTGTATTGACAGCTTCAGCCCAGAAGTATTTGGGTAGGCTAAATTGATTTAACATTACTCTGGCCATTTCGGTTAGAGTTCTGTTCTTACGTTCCACAACTCCATTTTGTTGTGGAGTTCTAGGGCAGGAGAACTCGTGTATAAAACCGTGTGTGTCACAAAATTGCTCAAAATCAGCATTCTCGAATTCGCCTCCATGATCGCTTCTAATACGAGTGATCATGTAACCTTTTTCATTCTGTACTTTCTTGCAAAAGGCGACAAATTCGGATAATGTGTCATTCTTGCGTGTCAAAAAATATACCCACGTGTATCTAGAAAAATCATCTACAATTACAAATGCATATAATTTACCTCCGAGGCTAGCAACTCTGCTAGGACCGAATAAATTCATGTGTAGCAATTGTAGAGGTCTAGTAGTACATACTGCGTTTACAGACTTGAATGTGGATCTGGTAGCCTTGTTCTTTTCGCATTGGCTGCATACCGAATCCTTCTTGAATGTTATGTCCGGTAAACCGCGTACTAACTTCTTTGTGGATAATCTTGAAATTGTATCCATGTTTGCATGACCGAGTCTCATATGCCATAAATGACTCTCATCACTTTTGGCCATTAAGCATCTACCTGAAATGTTAGCTTCTTCCAATAGATAGAAAACATATATATTGTCTTCCCTGATTCCTTCAAAGATAGTACTACCAGTTGAGCTATCAACTATAGTACATTTGTCTTTGCCAAAGTTGATACCATAACCATGATCAGCTAGATGACTTATGCTGAGCAGATTATGTTTCAACTCGGTAACCAGACAGACATCTTTAATCACGGGATAGGAAGATTTACCAACATCACCGATACCAATAATATACCCTTTCAAATTATTACCGAAGGAAACATAACCTTCCTTCTTCTTCTTCGACAGTGTTGCAAATAGAGTAGCGTCACCGGTCATATGCCGTGAGCAACCGCTGTCGAGGATCCATTTGCTTCTAGCATGTGAAGGGTGTTCCACCTACAAAACAGTTTGCAGATGAAACTCTTGGTACCCATTTCTTGTAGGGTCCTGAATTGTTAGCTTTAGGTATCCAAGCATAAACATTTAAATCAACTAGCTTTCTCATTCTACATGCAGATGAAATATGACCAATGAGGCCACAATAATGACATTGTGCATGTTGAGTGTTGAAAGCAGAGTGATGTGCATGGTTGGTAGGTTTAGGTTTTCTAGTATAGAAGAATGCATACCTATGATCATGTTTGGGCTTAACCTTTTGGGGTAAAGGTTTTATATGGTTTGGTCTGACAGTGTTTGGCTTGGGAATGTTCCGAATTTTCGGTAAGTGACACGTGTTAGGATAGGAAGCAGCAGGCTCAGGCTATTTTCCTAACCTAATTTCCAACCTTTTGGAAGTGTCATATAACTTAGTATAATCAGAAGTGAGTGATTCTATTCTGATTTGTGCAGATTGAAGACTTTTCTTTTCTTTTGAAAGATCTTCTCTCAATTGGTCTAAATCTTATCTTTCTCTTCGGATGACTGTTTAGTCTCGTGTAATAAGAGCTTTATAGAGGAAAGCTCACCAGACTCACTAACACTAGTTCTAACCTCAGCTATTAGGGTCGGTAAGTCTTCCTATTTCTCCTTTGTACTCTTTGAGTACCTTCTTAGCGGTCTGATATTTACTACGTAGTTTCCTGTAGTCAAGCATCAGGTCACTGAAGGCATCTCCTAATTGCTCAAAGGTAAAGTCATCATATGTTTCTACAGGTTCAGTAGGTACCTGATCGATTGCCATGAGCAGATGTTTGCAGCGTCCTCTGAATGTTCATCTTCTGAGTCGCTAGCTTCACTCTCATGCCATATGCTGGTGTTGGCATATTTCCGGGATGTTGATCTCTTCAGGTTGCCTTTTTCATACTTGTTGTTCTTCTTGCTCGATGATGAGTTGATGGGACAGTCCTTCTTCATATGTCCCTTCTTCTTGCAGCCATAGCAGACAGCATCTTCTTGGTACCAGTTGTTGCTGTTGTTCTCTTTGACTCTCTTCTCATGTCTCATGAATCTTTTGAACTTCCTTGCTAGGAGAGCTTGATCTTCAGCGTCAGATCCACTGCTGTCTGAGTCATCTTCAGCAGCTTTTCTGTGCTGAGCCTTGAGGGCGATAGTCTTCTCCTTTGGTGCAGGCTCTTCAAAATCTTGTAGATCCAGTTCATGAGTGAGTAGCTTACCCATGAGTACTTCAAGTGACATTGTGGTGAGGTCGTTTCCTTCAATGATAGCTGTAGCCTTCGGAATCCAGTTCTTGGTGAGAGCTCACAGGAGTTTGCGAATCTTTTCGTGGTTATTGTATTCTTTGCCTAAGGAGGACAAAGGGTTTACAATATCCAAGAACCTCTCGAACATTTGTGTGACTGTTTCATTTGGCTTCATTTTGAACGCCTCGTACTCTTGAGTAAGTCTGCTGACTTTTGACTCCTTGACTTGAGTCGTGCCTTCATGTGTAACTTCGAGAAGCTTCCATACACCATTTGCCGTTGAGCATGTAGATACCCTGTTAAATTCTGTTCTGTCTAAGGCACAAAAAAGAGCATTAATAGCACGTGCGTCAAGACTGGCCTTTTTCTTTTCTTCCTCTGTATAACTGTTTTGGGGTTTTTCAACTAAAACACGCTCGATATTTATACGAGGTGGCTTCTGATAGCCATCAAGAACAATAGCCCATAAGTCAAAATCAAGAGACTTTAAGAAGAAACTCATCCGTGTTTTCCAATAAGTGTAGTTAGTACCATCAAACAGAGGAGGTCTGTTTGTGGCCTGACCTTCACTTGTGAATTTCGTAGTAGCCATGTGATGTGCTGTGATCTAATAAATAATGAATAAATAATAGCACTTATACCTTGCTTTACCTGTAACACCCGCTTTGATACCAATTGTAGGACGATATAGTAAAGCGTAATACTCTAGAGGGGGGTGAATAGAGTTGGCAGCGGAATAATGCTAACTAAAAAGTTAGCAACACAATCACAGTATATAATCACAAATGAAAATAAAGTAAAGGCAGAGTTCAGAAAGCAAACGCAAAGACAGCGATGTATACTGGTATC
>JANAVB010006392.1:1555366-1565366 GCA_029216955.1 Iris pallida | reverse complement strand
GGGGCATGGCTTACATATTGACTAGCCATCTATATGTAGGAAGTCGTGTGACGGATAGATGATCGTAACTGTCACACTCACTTTTCAATTTTAAGGATATTTTAGTCATTATGTTTTTATTTGAAATTTTATTTATTTATTAATTAGAGTGATTGCTTTTCTAGTTGTGATTGGTGTTTTGAGTTATAGAAAGTGGTCTAACCTTAGTCAATCTTGAGTAGAAGACTAACCATGCATTTAGAATTATCCTTGGTCTTTTAGATTTTATTTTAGGGCCAATGTCCAAATTAGGAAGCTATTTAATCATTTTTAAAGCTATTTTCCATAAAGCCTTTTTAGCCTTTTTGACATGGGCCTTTTTAGAAACTTGAGGAGTGCAATTGGCCCATGAGCAAACCCTAACCCTAATCAAGCCCCCTTGGCCGGCCACATCAGCCCCCCTTCATATCATTGTGCTCTGGTTTGTAGCCGTCACAAGTGCAAACCCTAGTTTCTCTCTTCTCCAAAACCCTAACTTTCTCATCGGGCATCTGATTCACCTCAAACGAATTGCTTTGCGACCGCGGGGAGGAGGAGAACTTGCTGGAGCATTGCTAGCAAGGATTTGGAGATGTTTTCTTGGGAGAAACTGGTCGTCAAAGCGCTCGAGGATTCCCTTTATTGAGATTCCAACTCTCAATAGGTAAATCTTGTTCTACTATTGTTTGTTCTGACATTTCTTTATTAAAGCATGCATCTAGGTACCCTCGACCTGTAGGATTATTTTTGTTCGATTTTGTGTCCGTTCGATGTGCGTATCGGACACGTATCAGAGCTACAACGTAGGTGTTCGATAAATTATTCAGTAGATTGAAACTTGATGATTTGTGAAACTATTTATATATTTGGATAGCCCTAGATGTAGGTATCACGACACCATAGTTTGTGCTTCGAATCGGGCTCGTGTTCGTGTCTAAACAGGACACGAACATGCTGCACGCGCAGGCCACGTGCTTGCCTTGCTACCGTGTGTTGTTTGCGTGATGCATAGGCCACGTGGCCGTGTGCCACATGGCATGTAGGTGGGGGCAATGTCTGTGGACATGTCCCCCAAGTTTCGTGTTGTCTCGATTCGAATCGAGTGAGAGATCGTGATCGCATAGGTCGACACATGCACGCACGCACGCACAGCCGCCACAGACACGACCCTCGTGCGGTGGACACGTGGATACGATCCGATGTGTCCTACATGTAGCCCTATACCTAGCCTATCCTAGGACATGACCACGACATGTGTGGTGGGACACACGAGTCCCTAGACTTGCCGTCCCGCGTGCACGACGATGTGCACTGTTTTGTGCACATGCTCACAGGCCACGCATGGACACGGGCTTCGTGCACGTCGGACACGACACTTACTTGGCCAGTAGGTCGGGGATGTGTTAGCCTAGGTGTACACGAAGTTTCACGAGAAACGGTTCAAAAACGAACAAGAAATCGAACTCGTACCGATTCATTTGACACGCGTATCAGGTTTTCCGATACTCACTCTGTGGATACGATACGGACACAGGTTCGACCCCGTGAGTACCCGAGCATGTCACACACATAGACACCTTCGTGTTTACCAAGTTTCGCAGGTTCTAGTTGGGTATTTTACGATTTGGGTCTCTAGTTGAGTTTTCGGGTTTCGAATATATATATATATTGAATTGATTTTTTTGTCATAATTTGATTTCCCAAGATTTTAGTTATAATTTTTGAGTTTTAATAAGTTAATTAGGTTCTGGACTTGCGGGGAGTGGTCGTTGGATTTATACCCTATTTTATCTACTATTTATGTATATATTTGGGTTTTCCTCCTTATATATATATATATATATATATATATATATATATATATATATGTGTGTGTGTGTGTGTGTGTGTGTGTGTGTGTGTGTGTGTGTGTGTGTATTTCATATATATAGCTATATGTATATAAATATATATATATTGGTGAGTTTGTCGAGATGCGTGATCTAAGAGTCGAGTTTCATTCCCCCTTCGTGTGACCAACTTCCTTTACTTATATGTGTATTTGTGTATATGCCTATATATATATATATATATATATATATATATATATATATATATATATATATATATATATATATATATGTATATATATCTATATATATTACTTTATGATAGATAGATATATGTATATATATATGATATAGTCTCCTAATTTAATAATTAGCCATTGTTCTCAGTTTTCAACCCTCACAACAGTCCCTGTAGGACCGTTGAGCACCTCTAGGGGGGGTGAATAGAGTGTGTGTGTGCAGCAAAAAAAAATAATCACCAATTTAAAAATTTAACTATGGCAGAAAGTAATAGACAATAAATAAATTCAGCAAGAGATAGAAAGATCAAACTCAGTGACACAGCGATGTATACTGGTATCCCTCTGAGAGGACTAATCCAGTCTCGAGTACTCTTGCTCGATGTTAATCCACTATGGCACAAGCTAAATGAGAGCTTGCAGTCTCTTACAACACCGTGCTTGGTGACAAGCGTACGACCAGCTTCACAACACCGTGCTTGGTGACGAGCGCACGACCAGCTCCACAACAAGAATAGTTGCTGAACTTGGAATGACCTCTTTACAACTCTTGAATACCAAAAACTCTTAATCAACACAGATATTACTGGCTTTTGGCTAAGAGATGTATATGTATGATTTGAAAGTTGTAGATCGTTTTGAAAACACTTGAACAGTAGAGAAGAGAAGATGAAGAATGAATGAGTGATTTGAAATAAAAATTTCTCTTCTATTTATAGGTGTATTATGAGACCAAACTCGGACAGAGTTCGGGAGGAGTTCTGATGCAAATATGTCGTATAGAGACGTTGCTCGCCGATTTGGAGGCAACTGACATTTGAATTCAAACTGACCGAACTCGGGCAGAGTTCGGACCGAACTCGGGCCGAACTCGGTTGTGAGTTATGTCAACAGGATTTTTGAAATATTTTATCAAAACAGTTTGTAAGAAAGGATTTTTGGAATATTTTGTAAAAGATGTATAATTAAAAAATGGGTAGGCTTTTTGGAGATGTGGACTGGAATAACCCTAAGACAGTATTATCAGATTGATTTTACAAAATAAATCCTAGACTCAATAAAATGTAAAAATACAGAATAAAATATAAAATGAGTCAACTTCATATTTGATGATGTCTATGTTTTGTTGATGCAGTACAACGCCCGTTGATATTGATTTCATATCTCCTGAATGATTAGCAGCAGTTTGTGTATTGACTTAAGTGCATGTTGATTATCAAAATCGGGTGTGACTATGGAATGTGCCAACAATCTCCCCCATTTTGATAATTGACAAAACTTGAGACTATACCAAAATATATCTCAAAAAAAAAAATAACAAATAAATACCTGAGCAAGGAAATAGTTTGAATGATTCTTGATGCTTGCTTGTATTGCTTTTGTTTTGGTATTTTTTGGTTTTGGTATTAGTACTCATTCTCCCCCTTTGTCAATATAAAAATGAACTTGGCTCCCCCGTAATGTGTGAAGCCAACAAACAAATCAACAGGCAAAGTGAAATGATAAAGTACCAAAACATAACAGAGAAAAAAAACTAGTACCGAAATGAGAGTGCTGAAAATAACATGTTCCACTACTAATCCAAAGTACAATCAAAATGCTAAAATGTCTAACAATGAAGTTTAGACATAAAAAGAAAAACTACATCTTGGCATAAAATCATCAACTAACTCCTATCCACAACCAGCAGTTGAATCCTCGTCACAAAGTAGCGTCATCACCACCAGGGGCCTCTGGAGGAAAGTAGGCTGCAGTGGGATCAAAGTACTGAAAAGATGCCTCGTCTCCAAATTGAGGTCCAGGGAAGTCTGAATGAGGCAGGATGGTGACGGGACAGACTGGATCATGAGATAAACTGTAGTGGAGATCCGCAAGTCCGTTCCGAAATACCTGGGCCTGATAAATATGACGAAACTCCGAGTCAACATAAGATTGATGACGCTGTGCTGAAAGAGCAACAAAGTCATCGAATCTCTGATAGAATCCCGGATCAAATCCCGGAGCAGGGGCTGGAGCAGGAGCAGCATCAGGAGCAGGAGCATCAGCAGGCTGAGCACCAGCAGGCAGAGGTAGAGCAGGGTATCTGCGGGATCTGGTGAGCTCAATAGGAGTGGCGGAGTAGGCACAGGTTTAAACGTCAATATTAAACCTGCGGAAGATAGCTGCCAAGTGCATAGGATACACTAGGTTGCGTCCTGCATTTCTGCAGTTCAGCATCCAGTCCATCATGGTTTTTGGAATAGAGAAAGGAATTCCAAAATGAATGTGATACATGGCGGAGAGTTCTAAGAAAGTAATCTCATCTGTAGATCCTTTCTTAGGGAGGAGAACAGAGAAAATAAATCTATGGAGTTCAAAAAGTTTTGATTTAGATTTTTAGAAAAGACTCTCCGAGGAACTGGATTGGGATGACAAATAAGTTCCTTGAAAGAAGCAAGGGTGACATCCTCAAGAAATTGGACATGGTTAATGTCCACCAAAGCAGCACCAACATCAGGAACATGGAAAAATTCACTGATGTCAGTTGTGCTGAACTCTAATTCTTGCCCAGCAACGCAAGAATAAAAGTTACCATTGGGTTTTACTTGCAAGTTGCAGTAAAACATCCTGACGGCATTATCAAAAATATTTTGGCTACTTCGAAAAAGTCTCGGTAGCCGAGATGGTCAAAAGTGGGAGCATATTCAAAAAGGATGGTAAAATTTACAAAAGCTCCATAACAGATTTTACGTCTGGAAAAAGAGTCGAACCAAAGGTCAAAGAATTCCTTGTCGGGGAATAAGGTTGAGTCGTAATCCTCTGAGCCTAAGGGTCGTGCTGGACTAAATAGACTAGCCGGAGTATAATCCGAAGAGGAGGATCCGCCTTGGGAAATAGAAGCCCTTTGACGCTTAGGAGCCATTGAAAAAAAAAGAGGGAAAGGAAGTAGATTACCTTAAAAGATGAGGAAGAACAAGAGATTGGATAGCCCACCAGATCACCTAGGATGCTTGCTAAGGAGGAGTAGGAAGAAGTTTCTAGGTGAAAGGAGAAGTAATCTCGAAATTGTGAGTGAAAAAGAGTTGAGGAAGATGGGTATTTAAAGGGGTTAGGGCCGGCTGTTCGTTTCTGGAAACATAATAGCGCCGACCGAACTCGGTCCGAATTCGGCCCGAACTCGGTCAGAGTTCGGCCCGAGTTCGACTACTTGTATTCCCGAGACAGTAAATACTGTTCTAGTGGTTAAAAGTTAATGTTTATGACTTTTGACTTGTATTTAGTAACGTACAGTATTAATGGATTAACTGTAGGGGTTCTGTCCCATCTAACGGAGGTTCACCGGGGAACTCTTAAGTACCGCTTCGCTTCGACCATAGTCGTGTTAACAGACAGACCCTTTTTAGGCTTGTACCCAAAAAAAAATGTCCGTTAAATAAATGCCAAAGTTTCAAGTTATAAAATTAAAATTAACTACCATATTACATTATGAATATGAAAATTCAAGTATACCGAGCTCATGCCTCAATGTGTTAAACCGATCTTCAGCCAATGGTTTTGTGAATATGTCTGCTAATTGATGATCTATGTCAACAAATTCTAAACATATATCCCCATATTGTTGATGATCACGAAGAAAATGATGTCGTATCTCTATGTGCTTTGTGCGTGAGTGACAAATAGGGTTCTTAGTCAGATTTATAGTGCTCGTATTATCATAATATATAGGAATCTTAGTGTAGTGCAGAATATAGTCTTCCAGGATTTGTTTCATCCACAAAATTTGAGCACAGCAACGACCTGCGGTGATATACTCAGCCTCAGTAGTTGATAATGCTACAGAATTTTGCTTTTTACTAAACCAGGAGACTAAGGCCTTTCCTAGGAAATGACATGTGCCACTGGTACTTTTACGGTCCACTTTGCATCCCGCAAAATCCGTATCCAAATAACCTATCAGGTCAAAGGATTTGATTTTAGGATACCATAAGCCAACTGTAGAAGTTCCTTTAAGGTATCGGAAGATACGCTTAACGGCACTTAGATGTGATTCCTTAGGATTTGCCTGATAACGTGCACAAATGCAAACACTGAACATTATATCAGGATGACTAGCAGTTAAATATAATAAACTACCAATCATACCTCGATACTTACGCTGATCGACAGGTTTGCCACTTTTATCAGAATCAAGCTTTGTAGATGTAGCCATTGGAGTCCCGATTAGCTTTACGTTTTCGAAGTCATACTTTTCAGTATGTCCTTTGTGTACTTAGCTTGGTTGATGAACGTTCCTTTTGAGTGCTATTTGATCTGTAGTCCTAGGAAGAAGTTTAGCTCTCCCATCATACTCATTTTAAATTCACTCTGCATACACTTAGCAAAATCTTGACAGAGTTTTTCGTTAGTAGAACCAAATATTATGTCATCTACATAAATTTGCACAAGGAGAATATCATCATTTAAAGATTTGATAAACAAAGTAGTATCAACTCTACCTTTTGAAAAAACCATTATCAAGTAAGAAGGCACTTAGGCGTTCATACCAAGCACGAGGTGCTTGTTTGAGTCCATATAGTGCTTTCTTAAGCTTGAAGACGTGATCAGGTTTTTGAAAATCTTCAAAACCAGGGGGTTGTTTCACAAAAACTTCCTCTTTTAGAAAACCGTTTAAAAATGCACTATTTACGTCCATTTGAAATAATTTATAATCATTAAAATATGCAAATGCACAAAACATGCGGATGGCTTCTAGTCTAGCAACATGAGCATAAGTCTCGTCATAATCAATTCCTTCTTCTTGATTATAACCTTGTGCCACTAGACGTGCTTTGTTGCGTAGAACTTGTCCATCTTCACTGAGTTTATTTCGGAACACCCATTTCGTACCAATTATCGATTGACCAATATGTTTAGAAACGAGTTCCCAAACTTAGTTTCTCTCAAATTGATTTAGTTCCTCTTGCATGGCATGAATCCAAAACTCATCAGAAAAAGCATCATCTAAATTCTTAGGTTCTATTTGAGAAATGAATGCTACATTTGCTGCTATATCAGAATTTTTAAGAGAGGAGCGTGTACTTACACTTTTAGATACATTACCTATAATGAGTGTCTCTGGATGATCTGGCAAGAATTTTAATGAATCAAACTTTTGGGTCAGATCTTCCACAGAATTCTTCTCAGTCTTTGCATGTGTCTCTTCATCATCATTGTCGCTAGATCTGTGACTATTCAGCTCATCAAAGGTAACATTAATAGATTCTTCAACAATTATAGATCTTTTATTAAAAATTCTATATCCTTTACTCTTAGCAGCATATCCGAGAAATATCCCTTCATCTGCTTTCGAGTCGAACTTACCCAAGTTATCCTTGGTGTTCAGGATAAAACAGCGACATCCAAAAACTTTAAAATAAGAAATGTTTGGAATTCTTCCAAACCAAAGCTCATATGGTGTTTTCTTCGAGATTGGTCGAATTAACACCCTATTCAAAATATGACAAGCTGTACTAACAGCGTCTGCCCAAAAATACTTAGGAAGATTATGCTGATTCAGCATGACTCTAGCCATTTCGCTTAGAGTATGATTCTTCCGCTCCACAATACCATTATGTTGGAGAGTTCTAGGACAAGAAAATTCATGGTAATATCCACTATCATCATAAAACTTTTTGAAATCAGAATTTACGAATTCACCACCATGATCACTTCGGATACGAGTAATCATGAAGCCCTTTTCATTTCGTACCTTTTTGCAAAATATTTGAAATTCAAAAATAACATCACTTTTGTTTGATAAAAAGTAAACCCAAGTAAATCGAGAGAAATCATCAACAATAACAAAAATGTAGAGCTTACCTCCAAGACTAGCGACTCTACTAGGTCCAAATAAATCCATATAAATTAACTGCAAAGGTCTGGAAGTACTTACAGCGTTGATGGATTTAAAAGTGGGATCTATGTGCTTTGTTCTTTTCACAGTCAATACATACCATATCTCTCTTGAATGGAATTTCAGGGAGTCCTTTTACCAACTTTTTAGTACTGAGTCGTGAGATAGTATCCATATTTGCATGTCCTAGTCTCATGTGCCATAGCCAGCTTTCATCTAGATTAGCTACTAGGCATCTACCTGCATTATTAGTATTCTCTAAAAAGAAAACATAAATATTGTCTTCTTTAATCCTTTTATATACGGGATCACCAGATGACATATCATATATGGTGCATTTGTCTTTCACAAAATTGATACCATAACCATTATCAGCTAAATGACTTATGCTCAGTAGGTTATGTTTCAATTCTGTTACTAGACAAACATCTTTTATTACTGGATAAGGAGAAATACCTACTGTACCATTACCAATAATATCACCTCTCAAGTTATTTTCGAAGGAGACATATCCTTCTTTCTTCATCGATAGCGTAGCGAACAAAGATGCATCACCGGTCATGTGTCGCGAACATCCGCTATCGAGGATCCATTTGCTTCTAGCATGAGAGGGTTGAGGGTCCACCTACAAGACAAGTAGATGAATCCTTTGGTACCCATTTACTGAAGGGTCCATTTTGATTAGTTTTAGGCCTCCAGAACAAAGTGTGATTGTCAACAAGCTTCTTTGCCAAACAATACTGTGATATGTGTCCATGCGTGCCACAATAAGTGCAAGTAAGTTTAAAACCAGATGTGGTCAAAACTGTGTTTACATGCTTGTTTGGTTTCTTGGAGAACCTATAAGTGAAAGCATGGTGGTAGTCGTATTTCTTCTGTGCTTTCTTATTTTTAGTCCTCTTAGGTGTATGCTTAGCATTAGGACTAAACTTAGGCTGTGTTACAGGTATTGCCTGTTTGCCTAACTTGATTTCTAACTTTTTAGAAATCACAATAGACTTTTCATATCTATCAGTCATATCTGAGAGTCTTTGTTCTATTACTAGGTGCTTCTTCTTCTCTATGTCATATAGTTCTTGCATTTTGACATAGTCTCTTTCTTTTTTTTTCAATTTTGAGGATAGCCTCATGATAGTCTACCTTGAGCTTGGCTATCTCTTCCGTGTTACCGGTAGTAGATGTCTCTTTAATATCTTCAATAAGATTGGACAGTCTAGCTAACTCGGTTGTGTATGCCTTAATCTCTTTTCGAGATTGCTTATACTTGTCGAGCACAGTTTTGTGATCTTCAAGTAATTCGCTAAAGGCATTTTCTAATTCATCGAAAGTAAAATCATCATATAGAGGGTTTGAAGATACCTTATCAAATGCCATAAGACAGACATTTGTATTTCCGTAGGGTCTGTCCTCTTCTTCTGTATCACTGGCATCACTTTCATGCCAGATACTCGTATTGGCATACTTTCGACCGGATGTTGCTTTTCTGCTTGATCTTGATCTGTCGTATGGACTGCTTTTCTTTGAAGTTGGACAGTCCTTCTTCATGTGCCCCGTCTTCTTGCATCCAAAGCAAATGGTTTCATCTTTATTGCTTTCTTGGACATCTCTTTTCCTTCTGCTTGATTTCTCAAACTTTAGGAATTTTTGGAAGTTCTTCACAAGTAGGGCTTGTTCATCACCACTTGATGATTCTTCATCAGAGTCATTGCATGTTGATTTTCTTGCTTGAGCTTTGAAAGTAATAGATTTTTCTTTTGGTGTTGCTTCATCAAACTCTTGCAAATCAAGTTCATGGGTTATCAGCTTCCCCATCAGTGTTTCCAAGGATATAGTGGTGAGATCGTTTCCTTCAATAATTGCTGTGGCTTTTGGATTCCAGTTCTTGGTTAGAGCCCGCAGCACTTTTCTGATCTTCTCATGATTACTGTAATTCTTGCCAAGAGATTGCAGAGGATTAGTTATATCAAGGAAACGAGTAAACATCTGTGTAATTGACTCACCGGATTTCATCTTGAAAGATTCATATTCCTGAGTCAGTCTAC
>JANAVB010006392.1:1522866-1552866 GCA_029216955.1 Iris pallida | reverse complement strand
AGTACTATATGGATCTCTTCATGCAATGTTATGCCCTCGGATACATCGGGTATATTGTGCTCATGTACTTTATCATGTGCATCGTCTACTCTTTGTGTTCGTATTTATTCATATATACTCATGTGATATTCATGTACACTCATGATCATGTGAGCCTTCATGTAAAACCCAGTGTTCATGTGGACTAGCTATCCATGTGACACACTAGTATTATGTGCAATAACATTACCTGGACAGATCCTTGTGTATTTATTGGGACAGGGGGAGTATTTATTTGGTTATATGATCTACACCATTATCATGTACAACTCCAAATTAGATTTAAGTCATGTATAAGCTAAGCCTGTTTACATAACCAAATATGTGCTCTAAATCACGTAGTTAGTTCAGTTTTCTTATCTATATATATTTCCACTATATCATGTTCTTCTTTTTACAATCTCTCTACTATTTCTTTACAGCATTTTATGTATTTTATTCTATAGCTTGTTTCATATTTCCTTTCAGGTTATGATCTGTGTGAAAGATATGTATTCGTTCCTATCCTGACTGGACCTGTTGAAAATATTACAGATGATGAGGATTGTTGCGATACTTACTATGGAGCAGGCCTAGTTGACACAGGTGACCTGGACCCTCAACAGGATCCAGTATTCGCTGAGGACTTGCTATTAGCTTAGTCTAGACTTTCTTATTATCTAGTTCTTGAGACATTTGTGATTGTATTGAGATATTATTTATGGTATGATTTACACTGAGACTTATTATTTATATTATGACTTCCTGTTGAGATTATCTTATCTTCTATTCCATTTTAGATATTGTGATTGAGTTATAATTTATATATTGTTCTCCTTTCGGAGCATATTCACATTATTTTGGATGTTGTGACCTAGGACAGTATTCTACCGCCGACACTGCGGTGTAGGCTGGACGTACCCACTTTTCGTGCCCTTACGCTGGGTGCGGGTCATGACACATTTTTAGTGGTATCCTATGCAGGTCCAAATTCGCATTAGTGCGATGTCGTGGTAGTACAGTGACTTGGTTGTGGTACTACGAGCCTGCTATAGAGTATTTGAAGTAAAGTGTTAGAATGAGAGGATACTCAATCACTGTTATGATTCCTTAAGAGATTCCTGGAACGACCCTTGAGAATCTTATTTTAACTTCGATTTGAAATATTTTCCCTTGATTTGATTCACCCATTAGTCATTTGATTCACCCATTACTCCTTGTTATTGAATTTGATTTTGATGGAGTCATTGTTGAATTTTGAATCTTTATGATTAGTTGCTAACTTTGAGTTTGAATTTATATATATATATATATATATATATATATATATATATTTATCTTTACTTTATTTTTGGAATTTAGGGTATAACCTGATAACATACTTGATAAGGAAAGTGAGAAAGGTAAGTGTCTAATTTATTTGTGGAGTTAGAATCTATCGCAGTCATACTGGCTAGCATGACAAGGACGTAGAGCCTGATTTAGATATATACTTATCCTAGTTATGGAATCCAGATTTTCTTGCAGCCATACCGATTGGCATGGTAAGAATTCTAAATAACATGATAATAGGGTGTATACCTTAGTTACGGACTATATTGTTTATTGCAGTTATGCCTACTGGGGTGAAAAAATTCTAGCAACATGATTTCAGGAAGACGTGTATGGTTATCAGATTATATCTTAAAATTGGTTCATTCCTTTTGAACGGATGAGCAAGAATAGATTTTATCATTATTTCTTTCTTGCCATTATTTCTTGTATTACCATTTTTTCTTATCTTAGTTAACTCTGTCCCAATTACATCAATCATATATCTCGTATTTAATTCTGTCATCTATACCTTGAAACCTTTGAATCTCTATACCTTTTTACCTTGGAAAGGTCGAAGAAGTAACGTAAATCATCTAGCTCGGAAAGGATGTAATTTGTTATCTCATGATAATCTAGGTAGGAATATAATATGATGGACCTTAATATAGAATTTTTAGATAGAGATGTGGTAAAGATTGGGAATAAAATTAAGAGATCAACATTATCAATTAGAAACGATCACACATAGAGAAATATTTTGGATATAAATAATTCATAGATGTATTTCCTAACTGACGAGGATATTTGAGGTCAACATAGTTTGAGGACCTGGGATAATTTTTGGTTATTGATTCTTGAGACGTTTACTTTAAGGCTATGATGTTAAATTTAGGGATTTAGTAATAGAGAAGAGGTTTTAACTGTATTCGATGACAATATAAAATTGAATAAGATATTGCAAGAAAATGGTTAAGAACAGAAAGAATACAAGGATTTTTGAGTTATAGAAAATATAGAATTTTTTTAGAAAATTTTAAATTTAAGGAGAATAATATTTGAGGGTATACGTTGAAGGAAATATAAAGGTTGATTTTATAATAGAGAATAAGTTTTGTAAGGCCTAGTAGTTTTGTCACTACCATATTTCTAGCTTGAGGGTATTTTGGTCTTTTGGTCAATTTTGGTGATTTTGAATTTTATTAGATATTTATGTGTTAAGTGTTGATTTGAGACTTGACCTAGAAGCTTAGCCTATTGTAGATTAGTCTTAGGGTCCTAATCATGATTAGTGTAAATCCACTAGAAGACGAGATTATAAATATCTAGATAATTAGATAAGGAGATATTTGCCTTAGATTTTTACATAGGAATTTTGAGCCTATAGCAATTTGGGCCTTTAAGTTACATAGGGAGAAGGCCCAAACCTAAACCCTAGCCCTAGATTACTAGACTTGGCCGGCCACTTGAAACCTTAGGTAGCCCTATATATATCCCTCTTTATAGGACTTGCCTCTTTAGGAAATATTTTCTAAAAATAGAAAGAGGTAATGTCATTTCTTCCCCAATCCCTAGATTCTTCATTTTTAATCCTTTTTTCACTCTAGTCTTTTGCATATGATCCTAATCTAGCCCTATTTTGTATTCATGGAGAGAAATCTTAGTTTTGTAGTAATTTGGAGCATTGAGCTAGCAAGGAGGGATCCTTATTTTGGGTGTTTTTTGAGAAAGAACAACCTATAGGTAACACTCTCTTAACCCATTAGATTTCTGATTTCTTTGCATATTTACATAGCCCTAGGTGTCCCTTAGATGTAGGTATTAGTTTCGTGTTGAGTCGTGTCTGTATCGGATACGTATCTGTCTATGTTTTAATGTGTTCGATAAAATGCCACAGAGGGATTTTCATCACTGTTTTCAATAGAAATTCGTGTTTTGAGGAGGCTTATCACTTTCTTTTTGACTGAGCACAAATCGTGTCCAGTTCGGGTCGCTTTGGGGTCGTAGACACGTCCTACGCACGTGCAGCCCGGCTGCCCTGCTGCTCGTGTACTCGTGGATCATGATTAGGGCATTTGGATACGTTTCCTTGGATACGAAGGTAGGGGCAGTGTCTGACATGACACCCCCAAAGCCTCGTGTCCAATAGATTTGTGTCGAGTGAGAACCCGAGTTGCACTGGTCACGGGTTGCACTGTTTTACTGTGTCCAGTTTTGTTGTTCGGTTCATTGAGTTCTTGGATACGTTGTATCCAGTGTGTGAGGACACGTGAGGGTTGAGGGGCACAAGAATATTTGTGGGAACCATTATCGACCATTGGTTCGATGGGTTATCAAGTTCGAGCATAGTTTTGGTGGTTGAACTTTGGTATCGGGTTGGTTATGTTAGTTTATGTCCCTATCAGTTCTTCATTGTTTTTAAATGTTAAATCATAATTTATGGAGTAGGTTCATGTCTAGATATATATCAGTTTTAGTTAATATGTTTATATATGTTGACATGTGGGATTCACATTGGGTTTTTGATGTTTTGTGAAGCTTGGGTTTCGATTGACAGTGCTGTTTTTATGTTTCAGTCCTAATGTAGTTTCCCTTCCAGTTTCTTAATAAGGTTTAAATGTTGTTTTGTTTAGTTGATGCTAAACTGAGTTATCTATTATAACTGAACCTTATATGCTCTTTGATTGATTCCTTTGTTAACTGGTAAACGAATTGGATTGAACTGGGTTGTTATAACTGAACAGTTTGCTTGAGATAACCTGAGAATTTCTCTCCCCTATAACTGTCATGTATATATATAGTTTTTGATTTCCCTAAATGATATGTTTTGACCTGAGCCTATATGTTATATAACATGAATGAATGTCGTACACTGAGATTTGAATTTCCATTGCTTATATGTGACTGAACCTAGCTGATGGTTGATTCATGTTAATAACAGAATTGTTATAAACTGAATACTGAAATCAAACCTGAGCTTTAGCTTCTCTATATAACTGAGAGTTGTTAGAACTGAATATTGAATGACTCTTCCTTTCTTTCATGTAAACTGAAATTGTTTTCCTTGTAAATCTGAGGATATCTATAGAGAATGATTGAATGTATCATAAAACTGAAACCTGGGTTCAATAGCTAGTTAACTGAATGATGTTGCATTGATTTCCTTTTCTTTTTCCTTAACTGAAAACTGATGACTAAACTGAGAAGCTTGTTTTTGCACTGAACATTATACATAAACTGAGTTCACATTTTCCTCACCTATCTAACTCTCTATATATTATATATGCAGGCATTTATGTAAGTAAATAATTGTGTTGATTATATATATATATATATCTAGGGAATGTCATGAATATATATAAATGCATGAATATATGGTTATATATATATATATATATATATATATATATATATATATATATATATATATATATATATATATATATATATATATATATATATGTGTGTGTGAATGTGTGTGTGGTTAGTTGTATGGTTGTAGTTCTGTGGGGAGACTAGGATAGACTGGTTAGGCCTAGTGAGACTTGATTGGGTCTAGGTTGACCTAGCTTTGACTAGTTAGATGACTGAAGTTGACTAGGGTTGACTTTAGTCTAGAACTGACCCAACATCATGTAGAATGCATCATAGTAGCTTATTTTACCAGTTTGGACATGTTGTGACCTGTGTTGCTCTATTTAGGACTCATCTTACTCTGTCTGGACATCATTTCATACCAGCTATTCAGGATATCAGGCGAGTACATTCTCTGACCGTTTTATACTTGCTAGGACTATTTTCTTACTTTATTGCCTGATTTATATTCCTGTCATGATATGAACTGCGTGAGATGTATTGTGCTCATTCCAGTCCTGACTGGACCTGTTGAAATATTACAGATGATTTTGAGGAGCTGTGTCCCACTTATTACGGAGTAGGCCTAGACGACACCTGTGAGATGGACCCTTAGGAGGACTCAGCACTTGCAGACGACTCTACCCCAGTAGACTAGGTTAGTTAGCTAGACTAGTTTCTTTTATCTTTCTGTTTTGGATACACTTGTATGTACTTGGAGATTGTATTCTGGATTGCGGTGTTGTCTATCTTAGACATTAGCACTCTCTTATCTGTATTTATCATCTGTGGATTCTGTGTTATCATCTATTCTATCTTACCGTACTTTCTTCCTTAGTTATGATTGAGTTGTACTTTATTATGTCACCTCCATTCGGAGTGTATATATATTATACAGGTACCTTATAACTGTTAGATGTATGTAACCTAGGATAGCGTTCTACCACCGACATTGCGGCGTAGGCTGGATGTAACCACTTTTCGTGCCCTTACACTGGTACGGGTCGTGACACATTTTTAGTGGTGGCCCATACAGGTCGAGTTTATGTAGTGGTATTCAAACTAGAGTATCACTACAGCCTGCAGTAGGGTTAGGATATTTTTTTTGAAGGTACTCAATCACATTAGAAAAAACTCTTAATCAGATTCATCTTACCTAAAATAGCTGCATTATTGTCTTTCCTTGAAAATAAACCGTCCTTCCTTGATGTTATCGCTTCATTCTCAGTGATTGCCCTCTCGTTTGATCTGTCTTCAGGATGTTCCTGGAGATACGATCTCATCGTCTCGATCGGGAAGACACCACTGAGGGGACTGCCACTTCTCGTCCTGATCAGCAGGACCCCAAGACTGCAGCTTCTTTTGTGCCAACCCAGGATGGGATATCTGCAGCTTATGGGAGTGCACCTCTTCCTACTCTGAGACTTCCCCAGTCATCCCGAACGTTCTTCAGCAGCAGCCGCCATCAGGATCAGAGGATATGGCACGTTTGATCTCCTTCTTCCAGTAGATAGTGGAAACTCAACGGCAACAGTTGTTCAAGAGGGGACGTGACATTCATGGAGCCAGTAGCAGTGGAGGTCAGGCCAAGAGGCCTCATATACAGATTCAACATCAGTATCAGCAGAGGCCTGTTCAGCAGCACCTTCAGGGTCAGGGACGTACATATTTCCACTAGGCAACCAAATAGCAGCAGGATGCTAGGTGCAACTTCTGCAAGAAGGCAGGCCATGGGTGGAACGACTGCAGGATGAGGCTTGGCAGGTGTTTACTTTGTGGTTCAGCAGAGCATCCGTATAGGAAGTGTCCCAAGAGCCAGACCACAATGACTCAGGTAGCAGCAGGAGCTAGGGCTCCGACAGAGCAGCCGAGGGGGCCACCATTACAGATGCAGCAGACCCCTAGACAGCAGCATGTTATCGGTTGCCCTTTCTGTAGGAAACCAGGGCACGATTGGAGTAAATGCCGGATGAGGTTAGGCAAGTACCTACTTTGTGGAGCATCATATCACCAGTTAAGAGAGTGTCCCAAGATTCCTAGACGGACAGCTCAGAGAGCAGGAGCAAGGGCTCCGGTGAGCCAGCAGAAGGGACTATCCTTACAGACTCAGCAGCAGAGATTCACACAGCATCAGGCTGGAGGAGGCCAGCAGGGGTGAGCTTACGCTATGGCAGCTGAGGGTGCACAGGCAGTAGGAGAGCTTATTGCAGGTTCTGTTCATCTCAATTCCGTTCCTTGCCATATTTTAACCATCTCGAAATTCAGTTCCAACAGATCTTGCTTATCGTTTTTGTTCGTAGATAAATCTGACTCTTCGTATTCATTATCGATTTAATTTTCTGCCAAGATAAATTGTATGGGCTAGGTCACCTCAGTTATGGGATCTAGAATCTTCGATAGTGATGTTAGCTGGCATAGTGAGGACATATAGTCAGATTTTGGACGTATTTTATGGTATGGGAATTTAAGGTTTTTGTTGTCAAGCATGCGACAATGCAAAAATTATACACCTTAGTCAAGGACTCTGTGATTATCGTAGCCTTGCTCGCTAGCATGACGAAGACTCTGAGTAACATGATTTTGGACATGCGCATATGATTATCAGATTATATCTTGAGAAGGTTTTTAAACATATCATCTCCATCATACCCTTCTGTTGTTATAAAATTATATTCCATCATCAAATAACTTAGGAGTAGGGATATTTTAGTTCTGTAGAACTTATTCATATGTAGTTCTTTCATAGTGTAATGATATGATGACTTGTAGAGTGTCTGTACCCTAGAGATGATAGTTAGCATTGGTATTAGAATAATAACCCATTGTAGATGATTCTCCTGACCAACTAATTTCCACATAGGATGTTAGGATGTCTTACAGCCTTAATGATTTATTATTATCTTCCCTTACCCTTTCCAGTAAGACACCCATGACCTTCGTATTCTACTCGGACACGCCATCTTGTGCTTCATCATTATCATACGACTTTTCTGACACGTTAGACTCAGGTACACAATTCACACTTCACTCTCTTACAATTGACACTACATTCTCTGCTACTTAGGCATATAACTTACAAATTTGATCATGTCCTGCATATAGATAAGCTACTACACTACCTTAGTATCCTGTATACCTGAAATGTCCACACAAATTGGCACTGCACTTATGTTCTGACACTCATTCACTCATGTTCACATTCGTATCCTCGACACATTGCACCTTAGCACAGGCCCTGCACTTCACATAATATTCCTTGCATATCTTTGATTCGCATGTACTCATTTATTTCTGTACTTCACATACTTTTACCACTTGTATATCCTGCAGTATATCATAATAACCATTGCATGTTCTGTTTACCTGATACCCTCATTTGTTTCACTGATACTCATCAAGTATCAGAATATGAGACCATGTCCTGACCATATCTCATCATCCTTCATATTTTAACCCTTTTTCTGATTTGCTCAGCCAATGTAGGGTCCTGTCCCTATAGAGCAACCCACCGTAGCTTCATAGGTTCAATTTTTTTCCACAACCTATATGTAGTGTCAGACTTCATTTCATTATAAGTTCAGACCTTCACCACCTTTCATACCTGCATAGGATGTCTTGCATAACTTGTATTCTCCACTGCATGTAATAATTTGCATGCATCATCACACTGTACTGTCAAGCTTTATTCATTGCATCATTGCATTCACTCTGAATTGTCTCACAACAGGACATTTGTTGAGTATTAGTTTCAGTTTAACTAATTAGGCATTATTCTGCTTCCATGGTTATCCACATTTCATGTTCTGTCCCTTATTTTGGTTAAATTGTTGCTTGTGCTAGTAAACCTCCATGTTAGGCTAATGCTATGTATTGTGTATATATTATAGGATATATGTGATAAGTAATATGGGTTAAGGGGTTCTGCATATATTATATAGATTAGGCATATGAGATGGTTAGTCTATATGTATGCATAGATGATACACTTAGAATAGTGTAGGTTCTATGGGTTACATTAGAGATATATGAGTATTAGAAGGTAAGATATATGGGATTATGTGAGGTATTTTAGAGTATGTGTTATGGAGATAGGATTAGAAGTAGGTTGATTGTTTGTTTGTTGATCATGTTTGATTATTTAGTAACTTGAGACATTGTTTATGTTTAGGTCGGAGACATGGTTTTTTGCGGATATCTCTGACTCGTGGTACCATACGTTTTGGTGGAGGTGGGAAGCTTAGCTCGCGCTCCATCGGACCTTTCGTGATCAGCGGAAGAGTCGATGATGTGGCATACAGGCTAGACTTGCCACCTGCACTAGTGGGTGTCCACAACGTATTCCACGTATCACAGTTGAGACGGTACGTGGCTGACCCTAGCCATGTACTTGATCACCCGAAGATTGAGGTGGGACCTACTCTCAGTTATCCAGAACAGCCAGTGAAGATTCTGGATCGCCGAGAGAAGGTACTGAGGAACCAGGTGATACCCTTGGTTCACGTCGCATGGAGGCATCATTCTCCAGGAGAGTCTACCTAGGAGCAGGAGGATGAGATGCGCGAACGATACCCTTATCTTTTTAGAGCTTGAGGTATGATTGTCTATCCTTCTCATCAGTTATTTTCGCCTTTTAATTTCGAGAACGAATTTTTTTTAAGGAGGGTAGATTTGTCACTACCATATTTCTAGCTTGAGGGTATTTTGGTCTTTTGGTCAATTTTGGTGATTTTGAATTTTATTAGATATTTATGTGTTAAGTGTTGATTTGAGACTTGACCAATAAGCTTAGCCTATTCTAGATTAGTCTTAGGGTCCTAATCATGATTAGTGTAAATCCACTGGAAGACGAGATTATACATATCTAGATAATTGGCTAAAGAGATATTTGCCTTAGGTTTTTACATAAGAATTTTGAGCCTATAGCAATTTGGGCCTTTAAGTTACATAGGGAGAAGGCCTAAACCTAAACCCTAGCCCTAGATTACTAGACTTGGCCGGCCACTTGAAACCCTATGTAGCCCTATATATATCCCTCTTTATAGGACTTGCCTTTTTAGGAAATATTTTCTAAAAATAGAAAGAGGTAATGTCATTTCTTCCCCAATCCCTAGATTCTTCATTTTTAATTCTTTTTTACTCTAGTATTTTTCATATGATCCTAATCTAGCCCTATTTTGTATTCATGGAGAAAAATCTTGGTTTTGTAGCAATTTGGAGCATTGAGCTAGCAAGGAGGGATCCACATTTTGGGTGTTTTCTTGAGAAAGAACAACCTATATATAGGTAACACTCTTTTAACCCATTAGATTTCTGATTTCTTTGCATATTTGCATAGCACTAGGTGTCCCCTAGCTGTAGGTATTGGTTTCGTGTTGAGTCGTGTCCGTATCGGACACGTATATATTTATGTTTTGATGTGTTTGATGAAATGCCACAGAGGGATTTTTATCACTGTTTTCAAAATGTATTTGTATAAAAATTCATGTTTTGAGGTGGCTTATCACTTTCTTTTTGACTGAGCATAAATCGTGTCCAGTTCGTGTCGCTTTGGGGTCGTAGACACGCCCTACGTGCGTGCAGCCAGGTTGTCCTGCTGCTCGTGTACTCGTGCATCATGATTAGGGCACTTGGACACGTGTCCTTGGACACGAAGGTAGGGGCAGTGTCTGACACGACACCCCCAAAGCCTCGTGTCTAATAGATTTGTGTCGAGTGAGAACTCGAGTTGCACTGGTCACGGGTTGCACTATTTCACTGTGTCTAGTTTTATTGTTCGGCTCATTGAATTCTTGGACACGTTGTGTCCAGTGTTTGAGGACACGTATGGGTTGAGGGGCACAAGAACATTTGTGGGAACCATTATCGACCATTGGTTCGATGGGTTATCAAGTTCGAGCATAGTTTTGGGGGTTGAAATTTGGTATCGGATTGGTTATGTTAGTTTATGTCCCTATCAGTTCTTCATTGTTTTTAAATGTTAAATCATGATTTATTGAGTAGGTTCATGTATAGATATATATCAGTTTTAGTTAATATATTTATATATGTTGACATGTGGGATTCACATTGGGTTTTCGATGTTTTGTGAAGCTTGGGTTTCGACTGACAGTGCTGTTTTTATGTTTCAGTCCTAATGTAGTTTCCCTTCTAGTTTCTTAATAAGGTTTAAATGTTGTTTTGTTTAGTTGATGCTAAACTGAGTTATCTATTATAATTGAACCTTATATGCTCTTTGATTGATTTCATTGTTAACTGGTAAACCAATTGGACTGAACTGGGTTGTTATAACTGAACAGTTTGCTTGAGATAACCTGAGAATTTCTCTCCCCTATAACTGTCATGTATATATATAGCTTTTGACTTCCCTAAATGATATGTTTTGAACCTGAGCCTATATGTTATATAACCTAAATGAATGTCGTACACTGAGATTTGAATTTCCATTGCTTATATGTGACTGAACCTTGCTGATGGTTGATTCATGTTAATAACAGAATTGTTATAAACTGAATACTGAAATCAAACCTGAGCTTTAGCTTCTCTATATAACTGAGAGTTGTTAGAACTGAATATTGAATGATTCTTCCTTTCTTTCATGTAAACTGAAATTGTTTTCCTTGTAAATCTGAGAGTATCTACTGAGAATGATTGAATGTATCATAAAACTGAAACCCGGGTTCAATAGCTAGTTAACTGAATGATGTTGCATTGATTTCCTTTCCTTTTTCCTTAACTAAAAACTGATGACTAAATTGAGAAGCTTGTTTTTACACTGAACATTATACATAAACTGAGTTCACATTTTCCTCACCTATCTAACTCTCTATATATTATATATGCAGGCATTTATGTAAGTAAATAATTATGTTGATTATATATATAGGGAATGTCATGAATATATATAAATGCATGAATATATGGTTACATATATATATGTGTGTGTGTGTGTGTGTGTGTGTGTGTGTGTGTGTGTGTGTGTGTGTGTGTGTGTGTGTGTGTGTGTGTGTGTGTGTGTGTGTGTGTGTGTAAATGTATGTGTGGTTAGTTGTATGGTTGTAGTTTTGTGGGGAGACTAGGATAGACTGGTTAGGCCTAGTGAGACTTGATTGGGTCTAGGTTGACATAGTTGACCTAGCTTTGACTAGTTAGTTGACTGAAGTTGACCAGGGTTGACTTTAGTCTAGAACTGACCCAACATCATGTAGAATGCATCATAGTAGCTTATTTTACCAGTTTGGACATGTTGTGACCTGTGTTGCTCTATTTAGGACTCATCTTACTCTGTCTGGACATTATTTCACACCAACTATTCAGGATATCAGGCTAGTACATTCTCCGACGATTTCATACTTGCTAGGACTATTTTCTTGCTCTAGATTATTTTACTTGATGCTGACACGATGGAAACACGGATTGGTACTATATGGATCCTTTTATGAGATGTTACACTACCAAAATAAGTCATATCAGCGACGTATTTTGCGACGTTTTCTTGTTTAGCGACTAGGTTAATCGCGACTACGTGCATACGTCGCTAAATACGTCGCTAATAGGAATTAGCGACGTATTTTCCCTATTTAGCGACGCATTGAGGCGTCGCTGATTTGACAGATTTTAGTAGTGTTATCTCCCTCGGGAGCATCGGTTATATCATGTCATGTGTGTTTCACTTTTATTATGTATTCCTGTGCTTTCACCATTTATGTGCACTCTCGTGATTCATGTACTCTCATGTTCATGGAGCCCCCATGTTTACATTTATGTGCACCCATTTAAGGGCCCCCATGTGATATCATGATCATGTGCAATAACATAACCTGTCTGGATCCTTGTGTGTTGATTGGGGTATGGGGGAGTATAAATGGTCATGTGAATAATTCCAAAGTAGTGTAGTCATGTGCAAACTTTTATGTTTATTATCATGCCGTTCACATATCTAGCTTGTACTCTAAATCACTAGTTCACTATAGCTCTTTATTTATAGTAGATATTTCATTACAGTCTTCTCTTTTACTCATGTATACTCTTCAGTATTTTATGTATCTTACTCTATTGTCTGATTTATATTCCTGTCATGATATGAACTGCGTGAGATGTACTGTGCTCGTTCCAGTCCTGACTGGACCTGTTGAAATATTACAGATGATTTTGAGGAGCTGTGTCCCACTTATTATGGAGCAGGCCTAGACGACACCTATGAGCTGGACCTTCAGGAGGACCCAGCACTTGCAGACGACTCTACCCCAGTAGACTAGGCTAGTTAGCTAGACTAGTTTCTTTTATCTTTCTGTCTTGGATACACTAGTATGTACTTGGAGATTGTATTCTGGATTGTGGTGTTGTCTATCCTAGACATTAGCACTCTCTTATCTGTATTTATCATCTACGGATTCTGTGTTACCATCTATTCCATCTTATTGTACTTTCTTCCTTAGTTGTGATTGAGTTGTACTTTATTATGTCACCTTCATTTGGAGTGTATATATATTGTACAGGTACCTTATAACTGTTAGATTTATATGTGACCTAGGACAGCGTTCTACCGCCGATACTACGGCATAGGCTGGACGTAACCACTTTTCGTGTCCTTACACTGGGTGCGGGTCGTGACACATTTTAGATTGAATAACACGAGGAGAGTAATTTGAACAAGTTCAAGAATTTCATAAAACTTGATTTAGAGGTTTCGGATCTAATTTAAGACAATGTGGAAGAATTTGGATTTAAAGATGATTAAGTGGTTAGTTTTGAGTGCTAATAAACAAAAGGGTATGCTTCACGAGTAATGTATTACAATTTAGGAATTGAGCCTATGATGATCATGACAAGGTCCAATCTTCATAACGAAAGAATATAAATTCTTGTTGGTAGTCATATAAAGGTTGATTTTTATATTTGGACTTATGAGGTAAAGATATGATTGGCAAATGGTGATTAGATAAGCTTGGTGGTATCAGAGAGAGATGATTAACTTGACTTCCCTATGAAACCTTGTCTTTTGTTTTTTCTATCAAAAGGAGGAAATTGACTTATTCCATATCTTTGAATTATCTTTTAAAAGTTTTCATATCATTGAATCCTAACTCCCTTGATCACGACCAATCGACTTTGGTAATCTTTTCTTATCATATTAATATCTCGGGTCGTACTCAATTGAATTAACTTTAATTGTGACCTAGATCTCCATCCTTGGATGCTCGTGCTCAGACTTCGATGACCTTGTTCCCCATCTTGCCCAAATCTTTATTTATCTAGAGATTGATCAACTTAGATCCTGTCGAGACTAAATTTTCTTTTATATATCATGATTGGATTTCAATGCTATTGACAGTCGTGCTTTAAACTTTCAATTTTGATCATCTTTAGAATAGTAACGCTTTATAGTTAATTCCTTGATTTTTTTTTTTGATAATTACCAGTTTTTATATAGGATGATAGACTACCTTACAGTCCGATGATTTATTATTTTCCTTATATTTTCCAAGTATGGCACCCACGACCAAAGTCTGTCCCCCAGTGCACAGCTACAGTTCTGGATGAGAACGAGATTGTACTTCCCCCTTCTATTGCTCAGGAGGTGTTAGCAGCCTCACCGGAGAATTTTTCTCCATCTCCTATCCTTTTGTAGAGGGCTGCAGTTCAGCCGGAGATTGAGGGCCTCCCTTTGCCTTCTGGAGTGGTACCCCATACCATTCCTGATGGGGCTCAGATTTACAGACTTCTTCAGGATGTGTGGAAGGTACAGAGACTTCAGGCTGAGCTTATGAGAGAGCAGAGTCTAAGTATCCAATTATTGTGGGACTTTATGCATTTAAGAGAAGAGCCTAGTCCCAAGAGGGCGAGGAGCAGTATATACCTAGAGCCTCAGGAGTACCCCGGCTTCCAGCCTAGACTAGCCTATCCAGTTCAGATTCCTGTCCAGCAGAGGCCAGTTGAGCGAGTGCCTACCTTTGCCATATGTAAGAAGCTGGGGCATGTATGAAAGGACTGTAGGAAGAGAATAAGATTGTGCCTATTTTGTGGGTCAGCTGCACACAAGATACGAAACTTTTCTACTGTACCTGCCCCTAGTCGAGGCCTATCTCCAGGAGAGAGTTCCAGCTACTAGACCTAGTAGAGGAAAGTTCTTGACCTATACCTTATCCAGTCTTGATGATTACTGTACCCTACCATATTATTTGTATGTTTTGATACCTTATGACTACTTTCGATCTAGTATGACTATAATGGCTAGATGATGAGGTCCAGACTGATATTACCTGCCATAACCTTGTATGATATCTTCCAACTACATGATTTAGATAAGTTTTCTTAAGACTATAATTGTTGGGAGTTTGACCTAGAAGGAGTACGACCACTTTAATTTCGAGGATAAAATTATTTTAAGGAGGGTAGATTTGTCACACTCACTTTTCAATTTTATGGGTATTCTAGTCATTATGTTTTTATTTGAAATTTTTATTTATTTATTAATTAGAGTGATTGCTTTTGTAGCTGTGATTGGTGTTTTGAGTTGTAGAAAGTGGTCTAACCTTAGTCAATCATGAGTAGAAGACTAACCATGCATTTAGAATTATCCTTGGCCTTTTAGATTTTGTTTTAGGGCCAATGTCCAAATTATGAAGCTAATTAATCATTTTTAAGCTATTTTCCATAAAGCCTTTTTAGCCTTTTTGACATGGGCCTTTTTAGCAACTTAAGGAGTGCAATTGGCCCATGAGAAAACCCTAACCCTAATCAAGCCCCCTTGGCCGGCCACAGCAGCCCCCTTCATATCATTGTTCTCTGGTTTGTAGCCGTCACAAGTGCAAACCCTAGTTTCTCTCTTTTCCAAAAACCCTAAATTTCTCATCCGGCATTCGATTCACCTCAAACGAATTACGTTGCGACCGTGGGAAGGAGAACTTGCTGGAGCATTGCTAGCAAGGATTTGGAGACGTTTGCTCGGGAGAAACTGGTAGTCAAAACGCTCGAGGATTCCCTTTTATTGAGATTCCAACTCTCAATTGGTAAATCTCGTTCTACTATTGTTTGTTCTAATTTTTCTTCATTAGAGCATGCATCTAGGTACCCTCGACCTGTAGGATTAGTTTTTTTGATTTCGTATCCGTTCGATGTGCGTATCGGACATGTATCAGAGCTACAACGTCGGTGTTCGATAAAATTACTCAATGGATTAAAACTTGATGATTTGTGAAACTATTTATTGTAAAAGCATAGAAAATATGGTTCATGCGGACCACAAATTGCCGCATATGTACTTTGAGCCAAACAGGTCCGCATAAAGGAAAGCCGCTTGACAGATTCAATACCTTATGCGGCCCGTCGATGACCAGCTGCGGAAGAAAGATATGCGGCCAAGAGGATCAGTTCGTCTGATAAAGCTGACAAGTTCTGTCAAAACTGACAAAAATGACAGCTCTGACGCTTTGACAAAAAGATAAGACGTGAGACGTCACCAAAAGCAGGGTTCATACGCTTTTATGCGGCCGGAAGGAGTGTCACCTAAGCCGTATGAACCTTATGCGGCTCAAGCATATGCGGTCCCAAAGTCTCCGAACTTCATGCGACCAAGGGTGACTGTGACCCAAGCCGCATGAGTTTTTATGCGGCCAAAATACAGAATCCATGCGGCTTAAATCCTTAAGCTATATGTGGGCTAAGGAAGTTTGCGACTTAAGTCGCATGTGTCTCATGCGGCCCCAAATGGTCAAAAACTGAGAGGCTCATGTGGCTCAAAATGATTCCTGTGACAGGACACGTGCCAGGCTGACCAAATCTTAACTACCCAGATTTGCTGCAACAAAATCCTAATAAATCGACAGATGGTGGCCAAAGAGCGGGTCTTCACGGGCTAATTAGCTACATGGCTACAGGCTATCTATGCGGACCAACATACAAACCACTATAAATAGCAGGGTGCCACACCCCTGCAAAAGGCGGGCAACCTTCGAAAAGTAATTTCTTCGAGAGCTAAGGACTGCGTCAGATAGTCCAACGAGTAAGACAGAGTTGATAACACTTTTCCGAGCCTCTACCGTCACCCCCAGAATCAAAACTAAACAATTGTACTTAGATTGTTTCCTAGGATTTCTTTCTAGACCTTTCTTTGTATAAGCGAGTTTGCAATCAATTTTAATGTTTCTGTGATACCTGTTGATGAGAACATAAAATGTTATATTTTTATCACTTAATGTTCCCCATTTATGCTCATTTTATGACTAAAGGTACTCATTATATTTTTAATTTGATTTAGGATGCGGTTGGAGACACTATGTGCAAAATAGAGCTAAATTGCAATTCTGGACAGTTTTGACACCTTTTACGAAAATGACCATAACTTTCTTATCCAAAAATCAATAGAGGTGATCCAAACAGGTTTGGAAAGCTAAGACACAGGGCTACAACTTTTATATTTTGTGTTTTTCATAAATCACGCTGCATCATAGACAAAATCAGACTTGAAGTTGGGTCAAAGATGTTGTGAACAAAAATAGGTACCAAAATAACCATTTTCCTACTTGTTCTATGACTTATTCTATTTGGTTTGAGAAGTTGTAACTTTTAGAGGATATGTGGGGAGATATTGTGGGCTTGAAACAACTAATTTATGGTGTATAAAAGGGGGTCGAAATCATGAGAAGAGAACACACAACACAACTCTTCTTCTTCTTTTCCATCTTTTCTTTTGAAGTCTTGATGAACATGTGCGGCTAAAAGTCTTGTTGGTCGAAGTGTACGAAAGCCTTTGAATCAGTAAACTTGTGAGATCTAAATTGTTTTATATATTTGAGTTATACTTTGAATATTGAATATTTTTCTATGTCAACTTTCATGATTGTTTTGTTTAATTACTAGGAGGCCTACTAGTTTATTATTCATTTCGATCTACCGCTAAATTAAATATCAAATCCGTAATAGTTTGATGTTTCTAATTTGTGAAGCAACCAAGCTTTAATAAACTGCTTTGTTTTATTAGATCTTAGGAGAAAAATGTTTGACAAAATTAAATACAACCGCTTGTGCTTGTATTGTTTTGTTTTATCGATCTCTTTGTTCTTTAAAAAATTGCTAGATTAAATCTATAGCGCTTGTCTTAGATTATTTAGTAAGTAAAGTTAATTATGTCGCTTGTATCTGATTAACTAAGCCTAAGAGAGATAGGAAGATACTTCTAACGATAAATATTCAAAGTATGATTTAATTTATGCTTGCATCAATTGTCAAGTTTATGATTTCCAATGGTGAATGTTCACTGAGACCAATATTTGTTCCTTTGATTGACTTTAATTGTTTTTAGTTCTTCTTAAATTATCTTTTATCATATTCAAGACTCTCCCCCCTCCTTGTTCACATAACACAAATCTAAACTAATTACTCTCCGAGGGATCGATCCTTACTCTCACTTCTACAAACCATTTTAAGAGTAAAGATATTATTTTTGGGTGCATACGACAGCACACCAAATTTTGGCGTCGTTGCCGGGGAGTAATTTTAGTTAATTTTTGTGCCTCTTGTGATATTTATTTCATTCTTGTAATAAAATAATTTTCTTTTTATTAGCAAAAAAAACTTTAACAGGACTTGGCGACCAATTATCAACAAGTTGGCACTTGGCTGGATCTTCCATCTAGGCATGCTAATGAGGTAAATGTTTCTTCTCTTGAACAAAAAATTGCTAGTTTAACTTATCTTGTTCATCAAATGGTTGTAGGTGGTAACATGCAAACAACAATGGCTTGTGAGATTTGTTTAATAGCAGGGCATCCAATTGATATGTGCCCAATACTTGAAGACGAGCCCAGTGTAACTCAAAATTGCCTAAGTTACCAACAGTACAAGCAACCATATCCCCATGAACAATAATCGGACCAAACTTCTAATTTTGGTATGTCTCTAGATGATATTATTATGTCTATTGCCACTAATACCTTGCAATTCCAACATGGGACAAGGGCCAGTATACAGGAGACGAAGGGCAGAATACAAAGTTTGGACAATCAAATGAGTCAAATGGCTGCAATAATTAACAAGTTGGAGGCACAAAGTTAGGAAAAATTATCATCTCAAGCGATAATAAATCCGAAAGAAAATGTAAGTACACTCGTTTTGAGAAATGGTAGAGAGGTTGACAACCTAGTAAAAGAAGCACCTACATTGCCAAAACAAGAAGAAGAAAGAAACAGCGTTGCAGATGCAAATATTCCTAATGACGACGTAGTACCTAATGCACATGAAGTTTTTGAACTTGATGACAAAGATGGATTCAATATTGTCGTCAGCGAACATCTCAAAAAAAAGAATGTGGAGCCAGCCTTGAGTAATAATTTGCATAAAATTGTTGCAGGGTTGAATAATTTTATAAAAAGACAACAATCAGGTAATATTCCTTATACTGCATTATCGATTTCTGACAAGAGGCCTTTATCCTCTATTTTGTAGGCCTCTATTCAAGATGTGAAACCCTTGCATAGCTATGTCAAGTGTGCATAGAGGCGAGCCAACGACATATTAAACAAAGGTGCTGCTTGGGAGGCAACCCAAAGGGAGTTTTTTCTTATTCTTGCAATTTTATTTTTGTTTGTTTTATCTTTTCTTTGCATTTAGAATTTCATTAGTAACAATGTCTATTTTAAATGTGCGGGAGGAGATTTATGTTTTGTCTTTTTTTAATGCATGGTTTTCAAAAAATAAATAAATTTAAATAATAAAACTTAAAAAAGTTTTTTTGTTGTTGTTTTTTCTGGTTCTCAATTTATTTTCTTAAAGAAGGGAGATTTGTTTTTGTGGTTTTCAATAATTTTTGGTTGTGTATGTCATGAGAAAGATTTAACTAAGTTTAAAAAATTCATAACATAATTGAATAAATACTCTTTTCAACTTAGAATTAATTAGTATAGTTATTTTCCTTGAGGATGGTTGTGACTAAATTTGGTAGACAAAAGTCGGTGATATTTTGAGCCTTTAGACTGACACATCAGTCTCACTATTTTCTTTGATGAGAGACATTCTTCCATGGACTTGTTTCTCTAGAACTTGCTTAGATTCTCTTCAAGGTCACATCAGCACATGCATTCATAAATATAATTAAGGCCATCTTTGTTATACGCTACATAAGCCAAATAGTCTATCCTAAAATTATTTTTCCTTTGGTTGAACCCCTTTGAGCCTTATTGCTTCTATTTTTTGTGAACCCATATTACAAGCTTTAACCTGGAAAAAAATCCTTACCCAGGCCAGAAAACTAGTGGAGCATTATGATATGTATGGGTGTATAAATATAAGTGTGGGGGTATCTGAATTTTTAGTTTGGCTACATATTTTTATTCTCAAATTCTTGAGCTCCATCGTGAAAAAAAAGCAAAAAAAATGAAAATAAAAAAGATAATGAAAAAAAGATGATGAGAAAAAGAAAGAAAGAAAGAAGTAATAAAAAAAGTGATGGAGGAAATTACTTTTGATATTCATTTTCATAATTCCTCCTCCAATTCCAATAAAGGAGTATTTTGAATGCTTTAAAGTCAAATTGAAGAAACTAAATGGGGTGATTGATTTTACATATTTTATATATTCGAGCTTGAGTTAAATCATTTTTGCTCCATTGGTTTTGATGGCTTTCGAGCTACACTTCCAAATATATCCCACCTTGATCCTAAGCCCCATTACAACCCATGAAAGTCCTTATGATTTGTGTTATGCAGGTAGTCCAAGTGATGGAGAATGAGAAGATAAGAAAGCTTATGGTAGATCATTTCTTTTGGAATGAATTTGAGCGAAACACATACCCTTCAAATATATGAGAGTTGAGTGTTTATTCCCGTGAGGGTCTACCAATTTAGTTTACTCTATCTTCAAATAAATTTACTTACTAAGTAATTACAAGTTGTTTAAGAATATATTTTCATGATATGTTACGAGTTTTGAAGAGCATGGTTATTCTTTATTTATGACATTACAAGCTTGATTTTCGTTATGAAAAAAATAAATAAATAAGAGTTTTGTCCGAGGACGAACAAAAGTTAAGTGTGGGGGTATTTGATGAGAACATAAAATGTTATATTTTTATCACTTAATGTTCCCCATTTATGCTCATTTATGACTAAAGGTACTCATTATATTTATTGATTTATGCTGCGGTTGGAGACATTATGTGCAAAATGGAGCTAAATTACAATTTTGAACAGTTTTGACACCTTTTACGAAAATGATCATAACTTTCTCATCCAAAAATCAATGGAGGTAATTCAAAAAGATTTGGAAAGCTAAGACACAGGGCTACAACTTTTATATTTTGTCTTTTTTCCAAATCAAGCTGCATCATAGGTAAAATTAGACTTGAAGTTGGGTCAAAGATGCCGTGAACAAAAATAGGAACCAAAATAACCATTTCCCTACTTGTTCTATGACTTATTCTATTTGGTTTGAGAAGTTGTAACTTTTAGAGGATATGTGGAGAGATATTGTGGGCTTGAAACAACTAATTTATGGTGTATAAAAGGGGATAAAAATCATGAGAAGAGAACACACAACACAACTCTTCTTCTTCTTTTCCATCTTTTCTTTTGAAGTCTTGATGAACATGTGCGGCTAAAAGTCTTGTTGTTCGAAGTGTACGAAAGCCTTTGAATCAGTAAACTTGTGAGATCTAAATTGTTTTATATATTTGAGTTATACTTTGAATATTGAATGTTTTTCTATGCCAATTTTTGTCACGACCCGCACCCGTTTTTTCGGACGCGAGAGCGTGAGCAAACCAGCTACGCATCGAGCGGACTCCAGCCCAGCTTGAATACGTAAACACTGTCACTGCTATGACAATGGGCCTAATCAAGGCAAGGCAAAACTATATCTCAATCCATAATAAGAATAATAAACAAGGATGAACAAGTATGGGTCGTGGTCTGCAGCCCACTAGCATATATGTCCGATTAGACTCTAAGAAATGATATGAGTCTATAAATGTAAATAATAAGAAACGTATATCATGATAAGGGACATAAGGCACGAGCGGATAATAAACATGATAACGATACATGAATCCTGCAAGAACCACAAATCCTCCCATCCAGAACTACTAGATAACTCCATGCAATCGTTAAACCTGAGGAGATCATCAGGTCCTCAGAGGGCATACATAATATACATGTCTATCTAACAGTTTTATCATGCGCAAGCAAAATAAACAAGAAAAAACAGGAACATGACAAATGAAGAAGAACACGAACACGAAAACGAATACGAACACACGAACACGAATACGAACACACGAATACGAACACACGAACACTAGAACAACTACGCATAAATGAACTGCCGGATGAACGAATACACGAGATCAATGGAAGAACCAAACCATCGTCCCGAGTGTGGACTCTCTGGTTTGAACTAAGCACTAACCCTCGTCCCAAGTGTGGAATCTCTGGTTAGCTCACGGCAAGACACCCTCGTCCCGTGTGTGGACTCTCTGGTGTAATTGGTCAACCCTCGTCCCGAGTGTGGACTCTCTGGTGCCAATGATCATGACAAACACCCTCGTCCCGAGTGTGGACTCTCTGGTGCACCAAACAACCCTCGTCCCGAGTGGGGACTCTCTGGTTGTGCAAAACGATAATCAAGGCTATGGAAGTTCACTACACACACTCGTTCTATGACACGACTCAAGCAAGGTACTGACGAGAAACTCCAAGTGTGAACCACAAGACCAAACATGAATACGGCTATATAAAATGAAAACAGCTCCACAGAAAATAACACAAAAAAGCACATGTCCATAAACAATAAAAGACTGAAACTGAAATGAAATGCATGTAAATAATACTGTAGAGGGAGGCAAGTTATACTTGCCTGTGGTCCTGCGCTGCTGGCACGGGTCGAGTGTCTGTATCGAGATCTAAGTATCCTGTTTAAAGAGTTTACAATGTCATTACGTGAAATGGAATGGAGTAGTCTAGATGCTAGGTTATCAATCTCTTAGAGTACTTGATTCCTCTAGGCCATTAGTTCCAGTTAACATACCCTACCCTATCATGCACCTGTATAAACCATGTCTAAGTCCACTAGCTATTTGGATTACTCCTATATGGGTATCCACTAGTCCTGGTTTCAGCCAGGTAATAGACTAATGACTAGTCCCCTACTCTATTGACTGGTGTTTTACTGTTACAAATACTTAGCCCCTGGTGGTTTATGAGTTTGCCACTGATTTTAGCGTAATATAAGGACTTGGTTTTGTTCTGGTACTAACTTAGTGTCTCAGGTTTGGGATCAAGTGTTATTATTAATTGATATCAATCTATACATGGGACAACCTTCATAATGTATCTCTTGACAGTAAGGAGCCTACAGGTCAGGTGTTCCTATTGTTACCAAGGCTGGTATCAAGCATACACTCTGATACCAAGTACCAATCCTGATGCTGGTTTTGTCTACGGTTTTAACCCTGCTCGAGCCCCTACCTGGAATGAAACCGTAGTGTTCACAAGTACATAAACTTAATTCTAAGGGGACTGAACCAAATACTAACAGAGCCACATGGTTTCAAGAACGGAAATAAAGATGGGGTTATAAGAGGACTAAAATCAATGAAAATGGACTGTACAAAATGTGAATAGACATCCCATTTCCTCTACCTACATGAACTGGACTTATGAAGCATGTAGGACATCCTAATGTGTAGGATTAGACAAATGTAGGACTATATATCAAAGTGAAATGCAGGTAAACAGGGCAAGTGCCCAGGTATGCGATGAAGAAATCCCAATGGTTTGATTAATCAGTTATGGACTGACTTTGGACAGCCATCTAGGCTTACTTATGTTAACTTCCTTGTAAAGTTGCAGCAAGGCCTGCTCTGATAGGTCCAATGTTAACACTGTTATTATTACTATTATGATCTTCCTCTTCTTGAAGGCAACAACAATACTAAGCCAAGCCAAGTCGAAGTACAACGAGAGGCTGCAGTGATCAGCTACCTAATACACACAGGCTGTTCCCAATGCTACTGTGATACGCAGGTCCTCTACAGGATAGGGTCAAGTACCCAGGTTTAGGCATATTGTCAAGAACAACTTAGGTACTCCAATGCTTACCCCTGTCACTCAGGTACTAAGAACCTGTAGCTACTTAGCCTCTATAGGTTTCCTGGGCCTGGGAGTACTGCCCCTATGTGATGTATACTCGTGTGTATGGTACCATGGTTCTTACCCATACTCTAAACCTTCTACCCTGCAAACAATAAGGTCACACATGTATCTCTGACACATGGAATTCCCTCCTTTAATTCTAGGACTGAAATCACTTTCAGCCAAGTGACTAGCTCCTTATTCCCATAGGCCATCACCTGTTGTTTACAGGGTTCCTGGAATTGAATAGGACCCTCAGTCCCATCCTGGCACAAACATTGCCACAGGGGAATTGATACAGAGGACTTGATTCATGAATGATAAAGTGGATTGAAAAAATAGGCTAAGGGCTGAACATCCAGGATAATAGGTCAGTTCGATTTAGGTAGCAGTACCACCAATCCCAGAATTCCTGGGTACATTGGTCCTGCAAATAGAGTACATTCAATACTTCACATAGGATTAGTACCTAGGTCTCATCCCCTTTACTAGCAATATTGCTTGATGTCCTGTCAGGGATAGGCCTGATACCTTGATCAGGAGCTTGGCTCCTAGAGGTTGGTGTGGATGGTAGTCAAGAGTGGTCCTTGCTTGCTTATAGGTCAGCTGATGTGTTCTGAATCTTTCAGGCACACCTGACCTCCTTGGCAAGTAGGGGTTTACAGGATCCCCTATATCCAAATAACCACCCTTCACTAATCGAACCATTACTTGGATGTATGGGGAGTGCCAACTGGTTTTCATATACTGTGATAGAGAGCAACACACGTTATTAGTTCCCTGTCAAAGCCTAGAAGGCAACTAAGCCTGACAGGGTGTCTTTCCTAGAGATGATCTCTGATGTTATTTCAGCCTGAGATCTCTCCCTATTCTCAACAGAGTATCCCTACATCATAGGTTGACTAATATACTGCGGTATGGCTCCTTGCCTATTGTTTTTGGACTGGTACATCAATTGTACCCTTGTACTAACACCCAGGAGCCTATGAACCGATACTCCTATCCCCTCATATAACAAAACCTAATTTCTCTTAGGCATTGCTTCGAACACTAGGTATGATCAGATGAACAAGGAGGCATGGAGAATACCTGGTATTTCGATTGCAAAGTTTGGATGATTCCACAGGTTCTTTCTTTGAATTGCTATGGCGGATATAGTTTCTGCTAGGGTTTGAAGGGAAAGACAGTCCTAGATTTGTCCATACGTATATATAGGTGGAGGATGGATATGATCGAAGGGAGAATTTAAAGAATTCAAACTATTTGAATTCAAATCCTGTCCAATCCTGTGCTATATGAATCTTTACCAGGAGCTCGACACCAATCGGAATCATACTTGGTTTTGAACATGAAAATTTACAATGAAGTCCCTGCACATTCTACTTTTGCAATTGAAGTCCTTTTACCAATACATATACATACATATATGCATATATATATATGCATATACATACATATATGCATATATATATATATATATATATTATATATATATATATAATATATATATATATATATATATATATATATATATATATAATATAATATATATATATATATATATATATATATATATATTTATATATATATATATTTTTTTAATATATATATATATATATATATATATTTTTTTAATATAAATATATATATATATATATATATATATAGATATATATATATATATATATAATATATATATATATATATATATATATATATATATATATTTTTTATATATATATATATATATATATATATATAGATATATATATATATATAGATATATATATATATATATATGTATGTATATGCATATATGTGTGTATGTACATATATGTACATACATACATATATGCATATACATACATATATATATATATATATATATATATATATATATATATATATATATATATATATATATGTAAAAAAAAAAAATATATATATATATATATATATATATATATGTATAGTAATTGGTGTCTAAGTTTAACAATGGTAAATAGAGAAAAAAATTAACATGATGGAAATTTATCATTACATATCTACCCCCCTTAAACAAATTTCGTCATCGAAATTCTAATTCATAACTATGCCTTAAAAATTAAAGTCTACTATTACCTTAATCTCCTCAAATTTATTTTCTACAAAAATATTTTATATCCTCCTCCTAATCATTTTGTAACTACGAAGACTCGAGGACTTCTACCCACCTTTGGTCGCACTACTCCTCAAACACAGGTCACTAAACTTTATAACCTTCCAACTAGTTGTTAACTATTCTACCGGTAGATATCTAGGCATATGGCAGCTATGATCCTTCCTATCTATAAACAACCCAAACTCAATAATCATGCAATATTGTACTATAATTTAAGAATTTCTAGTAAATCCTAGACAGCAGGATCAGTCGTCACCCCGAAATAGGAAGGGATGGGAACCAATGGTACGGAAGGCAAGGAAGTATAATCGAGAGCAAATAAGGAGTTTTCAAGGATGTTGAGAATTTCTAGGAAAATTTTCAAGGCATTGTGGATTGAGATTTCTAGGTTTAGTCATTGTCGCAGGCTCGTATCAGTACAGTTACGTAACCGATACGATATGCTCTGACCTGCATGGGCCACCAAAAAAACTTGTCATGACCCGTACCCGCTTTTCGAACGCGAGAGCGTGAGCAAGCCAGCTACACATGGAGCAGACTCCAGCCCGGCTTGAATATGTAAACGTTATCACTGCTATGACAATGGACCTAATCAAGGCAAGGCAAAACTATATCTCAATCCACAATAAGAATAATAAACAAGGATGAACGAGTATGGGTCGTGGTCTGCAGCCCACTAGCATATATGTCCGATTAGACTCTAAGAAATGATATGAGTCTATAAATGTAACTAATAAGAAAAGTATATCATGATAAGGGACATAAGGCACGAGCGGATAATAAACACGATAACGATACCTGAATCCCGCAAGAACCGCAAATCCTCCGCCATCCAGAACTACTAGCTAACTCTATGCAATTACTAAACCTGAGGAGATCATCAGGTCCTCAGAGAACATAGCAAGATACATAATATACATGCATATCTAACAGTTTTATCATGCGCAAGCAAAATAAACAAAAAAAACAGGAACACGACAAATAAAGACGAACACGAACAAGAACACGAATACGAACACAGGAACACTAATACGAACACACGAACACGAATACGAACACACATACACTAGAACAACTATGAATAAATGAACTGCCGGATGAACGAATATACGAGATCAATGGAAGAACCAAACCATCGTCCCGAGTGTGGACTCTCTGGTTTGAACTAAGCACTAACCCTCGTCCCGAGTGTGGACTCTCTGGTTTGAACTAAGCACTAACCCTCGTCCCGAGTGTGGACTCTCTGGTTAGCTCACGGCAAGACATCCTCGTCCCGTGTGTGTACTCTCTGGTGTAATTGGTCAACCCTCGTCCCGAGTGTGGACTCTCTGGTGCCAATGATCATGACAAACACCTTCGTCCCGAGTGTAGACTCTCTGGTGCACCAAACAACCCTCGTCCCGAGTGTGGACTCTCTGGTTGTGCAAAACGATAATCAAGGCTATGGCAGTTCACTACACGCACTCGTTCTATGACACGACTCAAGTAAGGTACTGACGAGAAACTCCAAGTGTGAACCACAAGACCAAACATGAACACGGCTATATGAAATGAAAACAGCTCCACAGAAAATAACACGAAAAAGCACATGTCTATAAACAATCAAAGACTGAAACTGAAATGAAATGCATGTAAATAAAACTGTAGAGAGAGGCAAGGTATACTTGCCTATGGTCCTGCGCTGCTGGCACGGGTCGAGTGTCTGTATCGAGATCCAAGTATCCTGTTTAAAGAGTTTATAATGTCATTACGTGAAATGGAATAGAGTAGTCTAGATGCTAGGTTATCAATCTCTTAGGGTACTTGATTCCTCTAGGCCATTAGTTCCAGTTAACATACCCTACCCTATCATGCACTTGTATAAACCATATCTAAGTCCACTAGCTATTTGGATTACTCTTATATGGGTATCCACTGGTCCTGGTTTCAGCCAGGTAATAGACTAATGACTAGTCTCCTGCTCTATTGACTGGTATTTTACTGTTACAAACACTTAGCCCCTGGTGGTTTATGAGTTTGCCACTGATTTCAGCGTAATATAAGGACTTGGTTTTGTTCTGGTACTAACTTAGTGTCTCAGGTTTGGGATCAAGTGTTATTACTCATTGATATCAATCTATACAAGGGACAGCCTTCATAATATATCTCTTGACAGTAAGGAGCCTACAGGTCAGGTGTTCATATTGTTACCAAGGCTGGTATCAAGCATACACTCTGATACCAAGTACCAATCCTGATGCTGGTTTTGTCTACGGTTTTAACCCTGCTCGAGCCCCTACCTGGAATGAAACCGTAGTGTTCACAAGTACATAAACTTAATTCTAAGGGGACTGAACCAAATACTAACAGAGCCACATGGTTTCAAGAACTGAAATAAAGATAGGGTTATAGGAGGACTGAAATCAATAAAAATGGACTGTACAAAATGTGAATAGACATCTCATTTCCTCTACCTACATGAACTGGACTTATGAAGCATGTAGGACATCCTAATGTGTCGGATTAGACAAATACAGGGCTATGTATCAAAGTAAAATGCAGGTAAACAGGGCAAGTGCGCAGGTATGCGATGATGAAATCCCAATGGTTTGATTAATCAGTTATGGACTGACTTTGGACAGCCATCTAGGCTTACTTATGCTAAATTCCTTGCAAAGTTGCAGCAAGGCCTGCTCTGATAGGTCCAATATTAACACTGTTATTATTACTATTATGATCTTCCTTTTCTTGAAGGCAACAACAATACTAAGCCAAGCTAAGTCGAAGTACAACAAGAGGCTGCAGTGATCAGCTACCTAATACACACAGGCTGTTTTTAATGCTACTGTGATACGTAGGTCCTCTACAGGATAGGGTCAAGTACTCGGGTTTAGGCATATTGTCAAGAACAACTTAGGTACTCCAATGATTACCCCTGTCACTCAGGTACTAAGAACCTGTAGCTACTTAGCCTCTATAGGTTTCCTGGGCCTGGGAATACTGCCCATATGTGATGTATACTCATGTGTATGGTACCATGGTTGTTACCTATACTCTAAACCTTCTACCCTGCAAACGAATGAGGTTACACATGTATCTCTGACACATGGAATTCCCTTCTTTAATTCTAGGACTGAAATTACTTTTAGCCAAGTGACTAGCTCCTTATTCCCATAGGCCGTCACCTATTATTTACAGGGTTCCTCAAATTGAATAGGACCCTCAATCCCATCCTGGCACAAATATTGCCACAGGGGAACTGATACAGAGGACTTGATTCATGAGTGATAAAGTGGATTGAAAAAATAGGCGAAGGGCTGAACATCCAGGATAATAGGTCAGTTCGATTTAGGTAGCAGTGCCACCAATCCCAGAATTCCTGGGTACATTGGTCCTGCAAATATAGTACATTCAATACTTCACATAGGATTTGTACCTAGGTCTCATCCCCTTAACTAGCAATATTGCTTGATGTCCTGTTAGGGATAGGCCTGATACCTTTATCAGGAGCTTGGTTCCTAGAGCTTGGTGTGGATGATAGTCATGAGTGGTCCTTGCTTGCTTATAGGTCAGCTGATGTGTTCTGAATCTTTCAGGAACACGTGACCTCCTTAGCAAGTAGGGGTTTACAGTATCCCCTGTATCCAGATAATCACCCTTCACTAATCGAACCATTACTTGGATGTATGGGGAGTGCCAACTGGTTTTCATATACTATGGTAGAGAGCAACACCTGTCCTATCCTGTGCTATTTGAATCTCTTCCAGGAGCTCGACACCAATTGGAATCATACTTGGTTTTGAACATGAAAATTTACAATGAAGTCCCTGCACATTCTACTTTTGCAATTGAAGTCTTTTTACCAATACATATACATACATATATGTATATATAATATTTATATATATATATATATATATATATATATATATATATATATATATAGTAATTGCTGTCTAAGTTTAACAATGATAAATAGAGAAAAAAATTAACATGATGGAAATTGATCAAGGGGTTTACAACTTTCATGATTGTTTTGTTTAATTACTAGGAGGC
>JANAVB010006392.1:1482866-1517866 GCA_029216955.1 Iris pallida | reverse complement strand
GGTGCAGGTTGTGACAATGCGACAGCCAAACCTGGTCTCAGACAAGATGTCTCATGCGGCCCTGTCAGAAGCTCTGTGTTCAACTGTCTTTCATGCGGGCCCGACGCTATGCGGCCCATTGAAAACGTGGGATGTATCAATCTGGTCTCTTTTTACTATGCGCCTTCGGGTGCTAAGTCAAAGAAGTCTAGGGCAGTGCGGGCCCAACAAGTCCAGTCAACTGTCCAAGTTGCTGATTGTCAGCGAACCCCGTGGACTGTTACACGGGCTCCTGAGGGAAAGTTGTACAGAACCACCCGCGTCCAGTCCTCCAGGGCTAACGGACAGGGTGGGTCTTTAAAGTCTTCCTCCAACAATTCAGAACAAGTGATTTTACTAGCCACGGATCAGGGGGCAAACATGATACCTAAGCACCCATACGCTCGGGATACCCGAGTCCACAAGTTTGGTGCAAAGGTAGATCAGCTTGCTACCGACTTGCATGAGGTGATTACTCACAAACGCAAGGTGGCAGAGTGGGCATGCAATAAGTCCCTCTCAAGACGTCATTGTACCCAAGTCATCATCAACTACTGCTGCGACAAATCAATAGTACCTGAAGGTCGGCAGTCAGTTTTCCAACGACTGTAGCCGCCAGCACCTGTCCGACAACAACTCAAGAAATAAGTGCAAATTCTGGGGGACGAGAATTTTCCTTTCGCCTCCTGTAATTCAACTCAAAAGGTTCCTCCTGGCAAGGGAGGAAAGAAGACAGGCGCTTCCAGCCCGGCAATCTCGACCAGTATTGCAAGGAGACCCTCATCTGGAGGGCTCCCACCGACAACCACGGAGGGTGTCTATTTAGGCACTAGAAGAAGCTTCCAGCATCCAGGGGTGTACCTTCGGCCTCCTTGAGAGTAGATGAAGATGGGGGTAGCAGTCCCCTCAATATATGCGATAATTCGGTGTACCAAGAGCACATACAGGGGTAAAGATCCCCCAAAACTATGCAACAGACTTGGACTTCCCTGAGGGTCACCACCCTCACCAAGACGATGTTGCTTCCTGCACAGGGTGTAGCACCCCTTCCGTGTCCAAGGAAGTTGATATTTCGACATTCTCCGATGATTTCTCTGTACAAGGGTACGACACAGAGAGCACATCTGCTACGATCCCTTCCACCTCTACCTATGTGAGGAAAGTCTTTATGGCTGACAATGATCATGAGGCGCCTTCTGACCGACAACATCTAGAGGTACTTGAAGCCATGCTCATGTCCTTGGTCAAGTCCGTGGACGAAATTAAAGCCGCCTTGCCAATCCAACCGGCAAGGACGCTCGGACAAATAAGCTTGGGACCCGCAGTCAATACGGACTCCAATACGACCGCCCCTCATTTGGGTGATGATCCCTTAGGAGCATTCATTCCTTCAGCTGCAAAGGAAGCCAAGGAGACAAGGAGGGAAGTCCAGGAGCTTCTAGCAATGTTCAATGCCCGAGACTCTTCTCGGGATCTCAGAATACGATAGCCACATCTCGTTGTATGGAGAGATGTGCCTTTTCCACCACGGTACAAGTCGTTCCATATCGATTCTTATGACGGAAAGTCCTCTGCTAGTCGGTACATGACTTACTTTGAAGTCATAACCGACCACTTGCCACATAGTAATGCCATCCTTACACGATTATTCATCGGAGCATTAGAGGGGATCGTGTTCGACTAGTACCGCAACCTTTCCGACAACTGCATCCATTATTTTGACGGCTTCAAGCACATGTTCCTGGAAAGATTCTACGAAGTGAGGCATGATATAACGATGTCATCTCTCATGGACGTCTTTCCGGGAGAGAGGGAGCTAACAAGGAACTATATCGAGCGGTTCCGCCAAACCGCAATGAGATTGTCCCAAGGCAACCCCGAGAGCTCCTTGATTAAAATCTGCCAGAAGAATTTACTCTCCGCAATTAGCCTCTGGATGGGTGACGATCAGTTCAGGGTTTAGACGACCTTCATCATAAGTGCTATTAATACAGAGGCAAAAATGAAGAAGGCTCGCCAGTTGGGATTACACATCCCAGACAGAGAGGATAAAGGCAGACGTCCTAGTACCACCTCCAGCAACAACAACTGTGGCTCCACCTCCAACCGGGACAACAAGGGGAAACAGGCCATGGTCGCTGATGTGGCCCAGAAGCCCGAACAAAAACAGACGGAAGGTCCGTGGCCCAAGGTGAATTACTCATTTGAAGATAGTTATGTCAAACCTATCTTCGGTATGCTCTTGCAAGGGGGTAGGATCCAGCTCCCTCCACCAAGACACGAGTCCAGAGCGGAAAAAATGAAGGACCCAAAATATTGTCACTTCTACCGCTATATCCATCATTCCACTCATGACTGCTTCCAATTAAAGCAGTACATTCAGAGTCTGATCGACTCCAAATCTCTGTCGATCGACTTTGAAGAGGTTACCGTGGCAGCGAATATGGTGTCGATTCAGTTCGACGATTTCCCTCCAACAAGCACTCCAGACAGGGTAATACCTATCCCCCATGAAATAACGTATTGGCAACTCTAGAGGGGGGTGAATAGAGTTTGTGTCGATAATCACCAAATAAAAATTAACTCTATATCACAATCACAAAACAACTATCAAGATAGTAAATAAATCAGAGAGAAATATGGAAGTAAATAAAGATATGAAGAGCATACGCAAACACAGCTGTTTTAACCTGGTTTCCCTCGTGGAGGACTAGTCCAGGCCTGAGAACTCTAGCTCAGGATTAAATCCACTATTTGTGAAATAGTAGTTACACCCCGTGCCTTTTCTACAGAAGAGCACGTCAACTTCTTACAGATTCGTAGTGGCGAAACTTGGAATTGTCCAAGTGACTTTTCTTTTCCTCTTGCACACAACTTCTAGCTGATATCGCACTAAGCACCTTGGGCTAAGGAGAGTTGTGGCTTAGGAGATATGGAAGAATGAGGCTTGGAGTAGTAGAGCTTAGAAAGCTTGAATATTTGAAGGTAAGAGATGATTTGAAATGAAAGAATTCAAGCTCTATTTATACTACTCTGGGGAGGCAGAATTCAGCCAGAATTCTGCCCCAAGAATTCAAATTTTTTGAACGTTGGACAGCTTGTAGCAAGCAGGCCCTAAAAATCAGGGTGCTGGAAATCAGGGGACAGAGTTCGGCCCGAACTCTGTGTGGAGGCAGAGTTCGGCCCGAACTCTGTATGGAGGCAGAGTTCGGCCCGAACTCTGTCTCCAGAAGACAGAATTGGTTCATGGGCTTTGGGGCTTTGTAGAGCTTGGGCTTGGTTCAGGAATTGGTCTGTTTGAATGATAGAGCTTGGAGAGATATATCTAGAGGTTGAGATGACTCAGTGCGACTCAACGTACACATTCTCCTAGACTCAGTAAATTGAAGATTACAGACTAGGAACAAATAGGAAAACCAAGAGCCTTTTGATGACGCCTTTCTTCAGATATTTGAGCAGCCCTGAAGACGTCTTTTTCTCTGACAGCAGTCGTCCAAAGATAAATAGATCTAGAAATCTGAATAACTTTTGGGGGCTTCGCCCCTGAACCCCCGATGGGGGGCGTTGCCCCCTCGACCCCTGTCCGCTGACCGGGCAGCGGAACCCCCGATGCAAGGCCCCGGATAGGTCGCTAGGCGGTTCGGAGAAGTCTCTTTGTATGATGCCGTCTTTGGTCCATCATTAATTCTTCATTGCCTATGTCCTGGTTTGATCATATTTGATCATGCTTACTGCATGTCTACAAATACATGTTAGGCCAGCAAAATATGTTGCAGTACGATACAAGCAAAGCAGTTAGGCCAGCAAAATATGTTGCAATACGATACAAGCAAAGCAGTTAGGCCAGCAAAATATGTTGCAGTACGATACAAGCAAAGCAATATAATATAGGATAATTAGGACAATGCTAAGTTTAAGTAGCAACATGATAGTGAGTATATGAATATTAGTGACATCATTATGTTGAACTTAACTGATTAGCCATATTCAAAAACACGATGTAATCATTGGGCCAACACCCCAGGCAACGATGGAGGTTACTAATCTTTCACCCGTCCGGAGCCAGACATCTGGATTGGTACCTCTTACCACATCGCGAGGAAAGATCATATGGGTGCATCCAGACTTAGTGCTCGAAGTTACCCGGGAGGTTTCATCTCCTACCAACAAAAAAAAGGACAGGAAGTTTAGATCCTGCCATACAATTTTAGCCGAAGCTGAAGAAGCTGCAGCCGTTGTTACCCGGTCTGGAGCACAAGTCCAGCCCGTACGGGATAGTTTAGTCGAAGATCCTCATCCGGCAATGTCATCTCCTTCTGATGTTCCAAGGCCACCTCAGCCTCCACTGGCGGATAAGTCCAAGCCAAAGGAAACCCGCTTCGACAGGCCACTCCATAACGATGTACCTCAGGGACTGGAGAGACCTTACAACGTTGACATATTAGCACAATTGGCTAATACGCCAGCAAAGTTGTCGTTATACGAGCTCCTAACTCTCTCCAAGGATCTTCGTGTCGTATTGAGCGAAGCACTCCAAAATGCTGATGCCTACTTAGCTCAGGTTAAGCCTCCAGGGGAAGACCCGCCAGCAGATCTACAGGACAGCGATATCACAGATGCAATGCCCAACATCATATTTACTCCATAGGACATGTTGATCAAGTCCAATTTGCATGATCGTCCCTTGTACTACACTGGATACATAGGCGACATCAAGGTGGATCATATGCATATCGACCCTGGCTCGTCAATAAGCATCATCCCGAAAAGCTTGCTCCAACTTTTTGGTATCCCTATGCACCGACTAGCAGCGACCAACACTGCCATTAGCGGTTTTAACTCGGAAAGGAGCTATCCCTTGAGGAAGATCCGATTGAAATGTCAGATTGGCGACCTGAAGACGGAGGTTTCCTGCTACGTCATAGAGGTAGACACGCCCTACAACATCCTTTTAGGGCGTCTGTGGATACATGACTATATGATCGTGCCATCCACCCTCCACCAGTGCTTCAAGTATGTCAGTCGGCATGGCTTCATGAAGACTGAATTCGCCAACATCGATCCCTTCAAAGGGGTTGAGTCTTATTATTCTTCGGAGGCTTGTCTATATGAAGAATCCAAGAAGTACATCACTGACAAATTGGAGACCATCACAGGGCCAGAGAAACCTAGGATAATTTATCTCCAAACCTGTAAACCAGGCAAAGCCGTACCCCTTGTCGTAACTTTGCATAAAGAGGTCGCCGGTTCTCTCATCCAAGCTGCACAGTCGAAACCAATGGTCATCCGACTCCCAAAATCAAGAGCCAAAGCCCGTCATAGGGCCAATGGTGATCCGATTGCAAAAATCCATTCAAAGGCAATCAGAAGACACAAAGTCCCTGGCCGAGCCAATTGTCACCCGACTTTCCAAGACGAGCCGGCAACTAAGTGCCGGTCCGACATACTCAGGGAAGCTAATATCACAAGTTCAACCCTTGGTGGTCAATTTGCCTAAGACGGCATCCCTACCTTTGGGATCGCAAGGGGTAGCCGAAGAGGACGCAGAACTCGCCAAACACCTGGTGGCACAGACGGATAGTTCCTCTCCTAATGATGTAATCCCCGTGGACAGAGTTCCTTATCTCATCAATAAAAGGATGTCGATTAAAAAAAGAAAAAAGAAAAAAGAGAGAGTATATTATACTACCTAAAGTATCGAGTTATGTACATCAGGTACCTCTGAACTTACACTCTGTTCTTCCCCCCTGAGGGGACTCTGTAATGCCCATATCTCGTATTACGTATTTGGAATACGTGTACGTATTTTGACCCGTATTTGCATGTCTCTCTGCTTGATTTATTTTAACATTTCATTGATTGGTTTATCTTGGTTCGGTTCGGTTTGTTTGGCATGGTTCGCTTTTTGTGTGGACCAAACCACTCCCACTCCCACCTACCACCTTCATTAAATATCCCACCTACCACCACCCTCTTCATTAAATATCCCACTAACATTTTTCTCTCTTTATTACTTCTTCTTCTCCACCATTACTTCTTCAACCACCAGGAAAGAGAGAAGAGAGAGCTTAGACAAGTGCACCTTGCTTCATGGAGGAAGTCTATTTTTATTATTCTATTATCTTCCTCACGTGTTTCTAACCCACTTTAGTACTTGGCATTTTTTTATTTCCATGGTTAAATTCTTGTAAATCTAGCTTTGTGGTATTTTTGGTTTTCAGTATTTTTAATCTATCAAACTTGCATATTTTGCTAAGTTGATGATCCTATGTTGCAGAAAATTTCTTTTGGTCCAAATTTGACCTATGGAATCTTGCTGAGCCGCATGGACATCTTTAGCACTCAGCCGCGTGGCCTATGAAAGCATAAGCCAGCCACATATGGCATGGCAATGCGTTACTTTAATGCACTCTATTATTATTATTATTATTATTAAATTTCTACATTCATTTACGGTATCAGCCGCATGGCCAATTCTTTTGGCCACACCAAATTCTTGTATGAATTTTTGTGCTAAATGTTACTTGCATGCATTGGCATGCTATTTAAGGAATGGTGCTTGCATTATATGTAATCAATATAAATGACAAGCAAGCCCTAGCCGCATGTAGTGGTACAATAATTAAATGCATGCTAAAAAGCTTTAGACGCATGTATTGGTGCCAAACATGCATCAGCCGCATGCCAGCAGACATTTAGTATATTAATGCATACTTTATGTGTTTAGGCATTACATTAAGTCTTGGTGCAGTACATACTTGCATGGATTTAGTACATTAATGCATTAGCTAGTAGGCATTATTTATTTAATGTATTAGCTAGTAGTATTAATTAATACATGCTATGTGGGAACAAGTTGCTTCAGCATATAGGCTTAACATTTAAAGCTTGTATTCTTAGTTGGCATGCATCAGCATATAGGCTTGCATGCTTATGTATAAAATGCTTGGTCGCATGGAAAATTGTGGTGGGCCGCATGGGAATTTTTTTATGTTGGCCGCATGAGATTTGTAAGTAGCCGCATGAAGCAAAGTTGCATTCAAATGCATTCTATGATGCATTTGTTAGTGCATGCATATGCACGTACAGTAGGCTTTATGCATGGAATTGCATGCATGCAATTGTTGCATGCATTATTTTAATGCATTGTATTGGATGCATAATAATGCATGTGTTAGCACTTCGCTTGCATCTTGGCCGCATATCATTAGCTGGTATTTAATGCATTAAGAAATGTGAGCCGCATGGCTCTATATAGTGGTGTATTATTTAATCTCTTATATTTGCATTTGCTTGCAAATGCTAAATGTAGCCGCATGGGAATTTATCAACTGCTTGTATGCATTAAATTGCCAGCCTAGCGCAGCACTTAGTTGCCGCATGAAAATAATTGCTTGGCCACGTGGCCTTATTTGAATAGGCCGTAGGGTAATATTTGTATAGTTGTAATTTTAGGCCACATGGCCCCAGTACTTGAGTGGCCATGTGTCCTTTTTTTTGCTTGAGTGGAAGCTTGCATTTATTGCGGGTTCCTCTCTCCTTGTCTTTTCTGGTTGCATGAATATTTCTTGCTGGCCGCATGCCCCCCTTCAGTTATTTTTCTGGCCGCATAAGCTTTGGCTAGCCGCATGGGTGGCCTCCCACTCTCTTTGACTGCAAGTATGTTCTCCCACTTTTGGGCCGCATGGGGTCCACTTTGATTGTTTAAATATTTTATTTGCTTAAATTGTGGTCAGAATTTCTTCCCACTCCCAACATAAAAGTTGTAGAATTTCTCCTTGGCTTCAAGAATATATATATTATAAATATATTATTATTTAATTGTGCAAGTTTCTTCCCTTCTTGATAAATGACATGACTTGATAGTGACCCGCCGTGGTGCAATCCTGACAAGATAACTTAACCTGACAATTTGACATGATAACTTGACATTATAATTCTTGATAGTGGCCCGCCGTGGCACACTCTTGACATGATAAACCTGACAAGATATATCTTGAAGGCTGTTGCGACGGCTAGCATGACTTGACAAGATTGAATAACTTGGACACCGTGGACGATTGTGCTTGTACAAATGAACCCGTCTTGTCTTGCATCATATCTAGGATGGGGACCTCTGAGTACCACGGTCAGGGGTACCCAATGAAATCAACTAAGGCTAACAACTAGAATAATCCAGTAGTCATGAAGAGATTTTTTCCAACTACAGGCAATCCCGTTATCTGGGCGCCCCACTTGGGATCTGTAGCCTGCCGACGAGTAGGGCACATTTCCAGCACACTATCATGTGTTGCACCCTTATTGTACTAATATTCGACCTGAATAACCTGGATGGTGTGCAGGGCTTGTGGCTGTAGAATAATCTCACTGCATCTTGCTAGTAACTAGGCATGTGATAACCCTAGTTAGTTAAAGTATCAAGCCGTACTTATTGCTTGGCCGTGATTGTTGAATGGGGAGCAACCAGTCTAGTCTTATCTTGATCATGTACAAGATTGTTACATGTCCTGATTTCTTATATTATCTTGCCGATAAATGGTGGGAGAAACCAAGTTCTGTTCAGACGAAGGGTTACAACCCCGATCCTTGTTTGGTTTACGGGTTGTAATCTGGTTATCTGAATAGTCCCATGGTTATCTCATTGTATATCACCTGTCATGTTTGATACGTTTTACCTTACCAACAAGATTTGGAGACAGATTTCTATTCAGGTGAAGGGTTACAACCCCGGTCCTTGTTTGGTTTAAGGGTTGTGACCTGGCTACTTGAATGGTTCCCTCGTACTCTATTATGACTGTTGTTATTCTTTCAATATCAAGCCTTTAATTACTGTCTTTTATGTAATTATATTCTTGTGCTAATTGCTGGTTTTAGTTCCTAAGTGAAGCCTCCTTTGTGGCACTTGCTCTTTCTGGGATCTGACCCAGCTGGTTTTGTATGGCCAGATTTTGGAGCAACCCCAGGGGATCTACCGCCTTTCCAGCCAGATGGTGACCACTAGAAGGAATCCTGGCAACGAGTGGGTTTATTTTGGCTCTCCCACTCTATTGTAAAATTATTCTTTTGAGGCGTTTAGCCGCCGAGCATGTGTTAGCTCGTGTACATTTTTACTTACTGTCTGCCTACGGGCTGTAACATAATTGGCAACCTAGGGTTGATCATGTAGGACTAAAACTCTTGCTAGTCCTCACATTTTGTAACGACTAGCTTCATGATCAGCTGAATATGTAATGTTTGGGATGCCTTACTATTGTATATTTGGTGATCTTACATCTTGTAACATTTACTTACTTGCTTGTGATTGAGACATTAGGCTTGTTATTGACCTTAAGAGACTGTTGGCTTGTAGATAAACCCTCATATATTTAGACAGACGTGACCGTATAGTGGAGTGGATCCCATTTCATTATACGTAGCTGGCTATGTCTGCCCCCGCTCTCCAGTGTTCTGGTTCTGGGGCGTGACATGATTTTAGTGGTGGCCCATGCAGGTCTTGTAAATCAAGATATGTGAGGGTTTACCGAATAGATGTCTCAATCAGTACTCGCCCTTGATCTCTACTTGTACTCTCTGAATTTCTGAAATTCTCGACCTGATCACATGCTTGTATCGTTGATCTGTTCTGGTCCTTCCTTATTGTTTTCTATGTCGTCTTCTTCAACGAAATTGTACCTGGACCTGCCGATCAGCAAGACGGAGTGCCTCCCGTGGACCAACAGCAACCAGAAGATCAGGTCCAGTACTCAGGAGCAGCCTCCCGAGTCATGCCTACCGGGGATCCCGAGCCACCAGTTCAGCCCGTCCAGCCTGCAGAGCCCGATGATGGCACTTTGGTGGGTCTCATCAGGACCTTGTTAGCTTCCCAGGATCGTAGAGGTGATGCCTTGCACCAGGTAGTGGAAGATGCTCTGAACAGAGGCGTCGTCATGGGAATAGTACAGAGAACAGTTTCAAGCGCCTGAACCCTCCATTCTTTGATGGCAGCAAAGATGCGATCGCCGCAGATGCTTGGCTTCAGGACACAGAGATGATTCTAGAAGCAGCCAAGACCCCAGAAGACGAGAAGGTGGCCGTAGTGCGCCTGCAGTTGTCAGATCTTGCTCGCAGCTGGTAGGCGGTGCAGGCCGTTGGATTAGCAACACCCATTGCTTGGGCAGTATTCAGAAAGAGATTCTAGACCAAGTATTTTGATGTTGTAGCTCGGTACGATATGCAGACCAAGTTTACCAATTTGAAGCAGATGGGCAGGACGGTCGACGGATATGCGGTCGAGTTCTCTAGACTTAGTCGGTTTGCTCCTACCTTGGTGGCGACCGAGTTTGATAGGGTCCAGCGGTTCCAGCAGGGGCTCTACTTATAGATCTTGTTGGCAGTAAAGCAGTTTGAGCATCAGACTTTTGATGCAGTACTGAGGGCAGCTAGGAGGTACGAGTATACCTCCCATAGGATCGTGGACAGGACCAGAGGTCGGAAGCGATCCCATGGCCAGATGACCCAGTCGACAGCACCAGCCCCGGCAGTCAGGGCTTTGACAATTGGAACTCCGAGGCAGGCGGCCTCAGTTACGTCAGTCACGTCCCCTCAGCAGCAGAAGCAGAAGCAGTCTTCCGTAATGGGCTGCACTCATTGTGGAAAGCCAGGATACGTTATTTCGGAGTATCGCAGAGCTCAGGGATTATGTTTGGCTTGTGGAGCACTGGACCACAAGATAGGGTCCTATCCGAATAGAGTCGGTTCCTCCTCATCGGCCAAGACTAGTCCCTCGGTAATGGGACCAGCACCTGTGCAACAGCAGTACCAGCCTCAGAGGCTGTTGCCGCCTCAGACCCAAGTTTTCCAGCAGCAGAGACCCCAACAGTATGCCCTGGTCCAGGCTCAGATTTAGAACCGTATTTTCCATAAATAAATTCACTTTATTTATTGTGTATCTGGGAAAATTACAACTGTAGGAATCCGATCTAGAAGACGATCGCTTTATCCCTTAGACTATGCGAAGAAGAAAAGCTCTCAAAATTTTGACAGTAAGTTAGATAACTATGTATCTGTGCAATAAATAAGAAAAAGAACTCTATTTATAGAGTCAAAAATAATAACTGAAAGGATAACTGTCTTCACAGCCTGTGCCTAGTTGAAAATCATACAGGATTTAACATACACAAGGTTGTGAGCAGTTACTGGACGTGGCCTGTAACTGTTGGACACATAGCAATCATGCATGAGTCGTGTGCAAGTTACAGGACACGCAGTCAAGAGATCAGTGGCATGGCTGCCACGTACTCCAATTTGATGAAATTCACGCAGACTCGGGGCAGAAAGCTTTAAAATCCACGCAAACTTGGGGCAAGAAGCTTCAGGATCCACGCAGACTTAAGGCAAAAAGCTTCAAAATCCACGCAGACTTAAGGAAGGAAACTTCAGAATCCACGCAAACTTGAGACAGAAAGCTCAAAATATACGCAGACTTTGGGAAGGAACATAATCCACGCTCGATTGAGGTAGGACTGCCAGCTGTCTTGATTCGACGTGCCTCGACTGACACAAAATCTCTGACAGTGATTACTTTTGTCAGTCACATTAAATGACAAGAAGCTCTTTTGGTACGCCAACTTGGCGAAGGCTGAGTCTTGCTGAAGAAGATTTCGAAAATCACGCAATAGTCGGCTGTGATCTCTCGAGTTCTGTGAATACGTGGCATACGAGGAGACATTCTTCGACTGTCGTGCTGTCAGTCATGATGAAATTTCTGATAAATGATGAGCTGTCACTAGCGTAATTTTTAAACATTTGTCCTGATCACTTCTGCGTGACTTTGAGACTCAGTTCTGATCAACTCAGCGTGACTATTATTTTTGAGGCCTACAAAACCCCCTTCAAAGTTTTCGAAAGTTGAAAATACTTCAAAATTTTGAAATACTTTGAAAAAGATAAACATGCAAATGAACTAATTAAATGTCATGATGACTCTTTATTTTTCGAGACTGATTGCATCCAATTTATGATGGAATATGAACCGCCGGCAAGCTCTGTTATATAAACAGGGAGAAAATTCAGCTTTGATATTCATCTTACGTCAACGTGACTCCTAAGGAAGAAGCTGAAGAAGAAGCAAGAAAGTTGGGTTTTTGTGCCCATGGCGACCCTACTTTTGAGGGTAAGGAACCGGAGCCTTTTGTTTTCGAGTTCAAAGATGACCCTACACAACTAGCCAAGAATTTCTTGAGCTATTTTGGCCTGGACGACTCGTCTTCTTCCAATGGGCGCAGCCTCGCAGAGCAGCGTTAAATGTTCAATGTTCTGTTACACCGTATGGGGGTCAAGAGCGTAGAAGAATTGGGCGCCAAGCTCAGTCACTCTGTAAAATAGAGCGTGTCTTTTATGCTTTTGTTTTCTTTTTGAGAAATGTTATACTTCTTTTCCTATGTAAGGTTATCAGTGCCTGCTTTTGCCTTGAAAAATGTAGTACAACTTTTATGCTGAACAGCGTACATTAATGAAGAATATTAAGTGGCACTCTTTGAATGTTTCAAATATTGTGCTATTTTCCAAAGCACACGTGACACTCATTCCATGGTTTATGAGCACTTTTTACTCGGATCTGTTCCAAGAATAGGCCTGCACTTTGTCCTTTAAATAGATAGGTGAGTTCCATGCATACTCATCTTCTTATTCTTCTTCTTCTTCTCTGAGAATGAATTTTTTGGGAGATTTCATTCTCAAACAGGAAAGCAATGCTTTCTAATGTTCGATTTCTGTGCACTATATCAGACATTGGTTTGCCAATCCTTAGCACCAAACTCGATGGTAAGTACGCGTACCATTTTTTACTGTTGAAGATGGGCTTTTGTTTCTGACTGAACAATACACGCCTATCTCTGTTTGACAAATGCACACTTAATGATAATGATATTTCTGTTGATTTAATATCTTTTTCCTTGCTGTTTTCTGCAGAAGCTCGGCTGAAAATTTTCTTCAGAACTGGCATTGGTGATTTGGATGCTGTGGAGAATATTCCTCTGACACCTACATCAGGGAGCTCATACGCTTTTGACGCGTAAATCAGACAACTCAGAACTCTTCGTGGGATAGAAGGGTCTTCCTCAGATGGTAGAAAGAGCCTTTATACACGAGAGTTGGATGGTGGAGTCAACTCTACCCCGAGAAATCGGGTAGTAGAGTTCCTTTCAGGGCAGAACTAGGAATTGTATCCCAATGTTGGATACATTCCTATCTCCTTTGAAAGGTCGCTCCCAATCCACCAGTTGTATTGGCAGCAACACGTCTTCGTGCTGCCCTACTCTGTGGTTCTTCTCTCGTCTGAGAGAGAAGACCAGAGTTTGATTCCTGCTGATCTGGTCGTGACTGGGACCCAGACAGTCAGGAACTGCCACCAACAACGAACCTGACGGAGAAGATCCAAGGAGGAAAATAGATCTCTATTAGGTTATTATTGTGTGTGTAGAATAAAAATCCAAATTTGTAATAGATTTCCATTATGATTTGTAAGAAAGTCTAAGAAAATGTAATAGACTTTTTATGATGATATGAGAGTGGAAATGATAATTCTTCTATGCTCAATGATTTGTATCTATTTGGATGAATTGTGGACATGATAGATAATGAAATCTTCTTTTCTGATTTAGAGTACTTAATACTATCAGAGGTAATATGGACGTGATAATATGTAGAAACTCAAAAGAAAATAGATTGATTTCTATGCAGAGGTCAAAAATAGAAAATGACAAATGAGCAAGTAGATTCGGCATTTATCCAGAGGTTATGAAAACGTGATAAGTAACGAATCCCTTCTTTTTGATATAAGAATATGAACGGACGAATCGTCAGATGAATGTAATAAATGAACGAATGAACCGTCGGATGAATAAATAAACGGATGAATCGTCAAGCATTAATGAATGTGTGAACCGTCGGATGAATATGACGCTTCATTATTTGAGGAACTTCTGCCTATAAATATAGCAGAAATCTGACAAGAACGAACACTTCTATTCTTCAACATAAAAATGTCGTCTGAAGAAGCATCCAAGAAGGCTGAAATCGCCATGAAGATTCAGAAAGGCACTGAAGAACGCCCTACTGATCCAGTTCAATCGAAGAAGGCGGAAGCAGGCGAAGGTTCGTCTGCACCCAATCCACCAAGGGATATTTTGGACTTTCTGCTCGAACCAGGAAGGACTGAAGAAGAAGAAGAAGCCATGAGGATGGCTGCTTGCAAGTTCCTCGTGGGTTCCAACAAGGAGGTTCTCAGTTCTTTTGCTGATCACGTCTTCGAGAAGGACGATAGTGGCCCACGTCCAAATGTAGAGAAGGATGATAGTGATCTTCCTTAATATCATGTACCATCATTCATGATTAAAATAAAATAAAAATTTTATTTCTAAACATGAAATTGTCTGATGATTACAAGCATTTACATTTATACATAATATTTTTTAAGGAATTTGCCATTAATAGGCATCATAACTTTTCGGCCATCCAGTTCTGAGAGTTGATAAGCTCCATTTGAGAAAACTCTACTCACGATATAAGGACCTTCCCATTTTGTGTCAAATTTGTCCTTGCTCATATGAGTCATAGTCATAGGACGTCTGACTGTTAGAACAAGTTCTCCTTTTTGATATGCTCAAACTCTGACTTTCTTATTAAAAGCTCTTGAGATTCTAGCTTGATAGAATTCAATATTCTGTTGAGCAGATAATCGCTTTTCATCCAGAGCTTCTAATTCCTGAAGTCGAAGATGATCATTATTTTCGGCAGTGAGTTCATTAGCGATTGCTATCCTTAAAGAAGGAATTTGAATCTCTAATAGAAGAACAGCTTCGCAATCATACACCAGAGAGAAGGGTGTACATTTAGTAGCATTATGAACTGTAGTATGGTAGGCCCACAAGCATTCACCGAGCTTCTCACTCCAATTACGTTTGTTAGTAGAGACAAACTTCTTTAGGAGTTTGATAATGGTCTTGTTGAAAGCTTCTGCTAATCCGTTAGCTGCCGGATTATACGCGGTAGAAGCCACATTATTAATCCAGTGATCGTCACAGAATCGAGTAAACTTCTGACTGACGAACTGTGGTCCGTTATCATGAATAATGCGTCGAGGAACACCAAATCTGTAGATGACATGATGCTTAATAAAGCTGATGATATTGGACGTTTTAACTTCAGATAAAGGAATGGCTTCGGACCATTTGGAGAAGTAATCGATTATTGCGAGAATAAACCGATGACCTTTGGATGACGGCGGATTGATCGAACCGATAATGTCCATGTCCCAAGCTTCGAAGGGCCATGATGCTGCCGTCGGATGTAGAAATTCCGAGGGTTGATGAATAAAATCTGCATGGATTTGACAAGCTTTACACTTCTTTGCATATTCGATGGCGTCTGATACCATAGTGGGCCAATAATAACCCATACGTCGAATACGGTCCTGAAGTTTTGGGCCAGGTTGATGTGCTCCGCAAATTCCATCATGTGCTTCGCGAATAATTTGTTGAGCCTCGTCACCGGTAACACATCGAAGAAGTAAACCATCATAAGCTCGACGATATAAGGTTTTTGTAGTATGATTATAATAGAATCTGAGTGATCGTCGTCTGATAGATGTTGCCTCACTCGGATTATCTGGAAGAATATTATACAATACGAAATCTAATAAAGGAAGTCGCCAATCTTTATCCGTATTTTGATTCTCGGCCGAGTTACTGAAGATGAATTCCATGCTAGAATCAGATGAAGATGATAAAGATTTACGACTGAATCCAAATCCTCTTGTTGTATTGACGTCATGAGACGTTGATTCTTCAATGTCAATTGGAAGTCCTAGAGTCAGATTGTTTTCGAGATGAAACAATTCTCGATTGCGAACAACAATCATTTGTTGCCGTCTAATCGAAATAGCCAACACCGCCGCAAGATTAGCTAGAGCATCAGCTTCTGTGTTACATGCTCGCCTAACATGTTCAATGAAGAATTCTTCAAACGAAGAAGCCATAGATATAGCTGATCTATGATAAGGAACCAGATCTTGATGGCGAACTTCATAAGTACCCCTTATCTGATTGACAATGAGTTTAGAGTCTCCGTATGCCTCCAAATATTAAATATTCAGATATTTAGCAAGTTAAAGACCAATGAGCAATGCATTGTACTCAGCTACATTGTTTGAACATGGTTGATCAAGAGAATAAGCTCGTTGGATAGCAAGACCTTCTGGCGATACAAGAACAATTCCAACTCCAGCGACGATGTCTCCATTAGGACCAATTCTTGAAGCTCCATCAAAGAATAGACGCCAAGTAGGATCTTCTTCAGCAATTTGGTTTGAATCTAGAACTTTATCTGGGATTTTATCATAGAGTTTTGAATCTTCTGGAATTGAATGAGCAGCCAGAAAATCGGCTAAAGCTTGTCTTTTGACTGACTTCTGAGGAATATAGTGCATATCATATTGAGCAAGTAGGATTCCCCAATTAGCCAATCGAGAATTCAAAACACTAGGTTTCTTCATCATGACCCGTATAGGATTGATCTTAGAGATGACATGAATAGTCTGGCCAATGATATAATGACGTGTCTTTTGGACAGCGAACATCAAGGCTAGACATTCTTTTTCGACCGGTAAATATCGAGGTTCAGCTCCGGTCATAGTTCGACTGAGATAGTAAATGGCTTGTTCATGACCATTTTTATTCTTTTGAGCAAGCAATGCACCCAGTGAATGACTCATTGCTCGGGTATACAGAAGGAATGGTATTCCTGAGACGGGAGGTACCAATACTGGCGGGCTCATCAGATATTGTTTTATATCATCGAATGCTTTCTGACATTCATCACTCCAGACGAAAGAAACACCTTTCTTCATGAGTTTATTGAATGGTCTGCAGCGTCCTGAAAGATTAGAGATGAATCTCCTGATATAAGCGATCCTTCCTTGAAATCCTCGTAGCTCTTTTAAGGTGCATGGAGGACGCATCTCTTGGATGGCTTTGATCTTCTCGGGATCCACGTGTATACCTTTAGAGGTAATGACGAAGCCGAGAAATTTACCACTAGAGACACCTAAGAAGGATTTAGTAGGGTTCATCTTTAACTGATGCTTACGCATTAGATCAAATATAGTCTTCAAATCTTGGATATGATCCTTCTTTTGTCGACTTTTGACTGCAATATTATCAACGTAGCATTCGACTATTTTCCGTAAATGTTTACGAAATATAATGCTCATGGCTCGTTGATAAGTTGCTCCTGCATTCTTGAGACCGAATGGCATAATTGTATAACAGTATGTACCAATCGGCGTTCTAAAAGAAGTGTGTTTCTTGTCGTCTGGAAACATTTTAATCTGATTGTACCCAGAATACCCGTCCATGAATGACATTCTTTCAAACCCACAAGTATTATCGATCATAACATCAGTGATAGGTAGAGGGAATTCGTCTTTAGGACATGCCGCATTGAGATCGCGGAAGTCTATGCACACTCTGATCTTGCCAATCTTTTTAAGGACAGGAACTATATTAGCCACCCAATCAGGATGTTGTTCCTCTCTAATAAACCCAGAGGCCATGAGTTTATTGACTTCAGCTTCAATTGCATCCATAATGTCTGGACAAAATCGTTGTTGTTGTTGTTTGACCGGTTTAGCATTCGGCAAGATATTGAGCTTGTGAGTTGCGATTTGTGGATCGAGTCCTGGCATATCTTCATAACTCCAAGCGAAGACATCGATGTAATCACGAATGAGTTTAATCATGTCTTGCTTATCAGTTTCTGAAAGACTTTCACTGATGAATATTGGTTTGGGGGATCCCTCTTCACCAATATCTATTTGAACAAGTTTGTCTTCAGTCGGAGGTTCTTTTTGCTCAAATCGGAACTCCCATTGATTATCTAACCTTTGGTCCCATTATTCTGATTCAGGTGAGATTTCAAATTCTTCTTCGTCTTCATCACTTTCTTCAGAACAGTCAATAGAAACCATATTGGAAGACAGAATGTTGCAGTAGAAATTACCGATACTCGTATCAGAATCCCAAGAAGTGGTACTAGAAGAATCAGATCTCTTATCTTCGTCAGACTCGGGATCTTCATGGATAATATTGATAAAAGGAGTAGGAGCAATATAGTCCAATCCGCATTTTGTCCTCCCATATTTCAGAGGAGGAATCCGGACAGGCATTTTTCTTCCTTTTGCCATTATTGAGGCCAGTCCAGAAGTCATAGCCCATATATTTAATGATGTCTTTAGATTGCTGACTATAACGACGTAGTTGTAATCTTCCAGTATCGTCATTCTTGTCATCATCTTCTAAATCAGAAGGACTTTGGGGCCCTTTGTAAAAGAATATTGGAATGTCTCCTGGCTTTCTGCTGGAAACTAGAAAGTATGAAGATTTGTACAGGTTCTAGGGATACATCTGTATGCACAGTCTGTATAACTCCTATGGTTATTGTGCTCAAGTCATCTAACAAATGTAAATAACTATGAACATAACTACACACATCAGCGTACTGCAAAGATGGAGACTTTTTATTAAATGTAAAAGCAGCAATATTTACATTAGGAGAAGGCTGAGCCTTAGAGATCTTAGCCAAGTCAATGACTAAAGGGGAAGAAGAAGAACGAGAAGAAGCTTTGTTTCGATTAAGATCGATAACAAATGGCTCAGAAGAGGTGAGCTCCCTTGAAGCTTGAGATGGAAGAGTAATCCGCCCTCCAACTGGAATTAGCAGAGTATCCTGTGAAGATACAGGAACTGTAGTATGCCCACTAACAGGAATGATCATTGTATCTTGAGCAGACGACTGAGGTAACGGAGAGATCCGTCCACTCACCGGAATGATGAAAGAACCTTCTCCGGAGGATTTGGAAGATTGTTGCTGAGTAGTTCAACCTTTAACAGGGATTATTAAAGTCTCACTTTGTGAATCCTCTTTCTCCATAGCTTGTATCACCCTTGTATACTCTTCTTTGTACATTCGGGAATCATTGAAATAAGCTTCGACCCCATAGAAGAGATTTATATCAGCAACTTCTTTTTGTACTCTTCTATTGTTATCAATGTACTTAAAATACTGATGAAGAGTAGAAGGCACCATGTTATTTTCATGAAAAAAGGGCCTCCCAAGAAGAAGATTGTAGGATCCCACGATCTCGATCACATAGAAAGTGACTTTCGATCTGAAATCACCTATCTGAAGCTTCAGATGAATATTTCCCAAAGGCTCGCTTCGGCTTTGATTGAATCCCAGGATAGTAGTAACCGTCTTGGAGAGCTTATGAAGAGGAATTTTTAGTTCATCCAACAGACTCTTTGGCATTATACTTATAGCAGACCCTGGATCAATGAGGATACGATCTATCTTTATTGTATCGATATAACCAGTGTAGTAGAGAGGCCGATCATGTCGATTATCCTCCAATAGCATGTCGTCTTGTGTAAAGGTAATATTTGGGATAATCTCCAATACACTGTTGCAATGTAAGCAAGTGGCAGGTTCTGCATCTGGCTTCTTCAATTGTGCAAGACAAGAGTCGGCTTGAAGAAGTGCTTCACTTAACGTCTCCCGAGTCTCTTTAGAAAGACGTAGAAGTTCAAAGAGGGACATTCTAGCTGGAGTATTAGCAAGTTGAGCTAGAATGTCAAAATTATAAGGCTTCTGAAGCCCAAGAGGAGGGGACTTCTTGATTGGTTTATCAAACCGAGCCTGTTGTTTGCCTTTCTCAAGAGCCGTAGGCTTGGGAGAAATAGGTTCAACCGGTGTAGTTGAAGGAACAGGTGCAGTGGATGATTCTTCTTCAGAAGGAACATTAGGAGCATCTTTATCAGCTGGAGGGATATCAGGAGTATCCTCAGGATTCTTAGAATAATCCTTTAGATAAGGTTTTCCTGTTCGAGTAGCAAGTGCTTCTTCCTTCTCTTTTGGCTTTGTGTCAGAGGTAGATCCAAGAGAAGTCATATGACATGACTTAATCTTTCCAACCTTGTTGGACTTTCGAGATGTAGTCTTTTGAAGAGGAGGAGAGTCAAAGTCTGCAACTAGATCAGGATGAATCCACATGATCTCTCCTGTTTCCATAGTGATTGGTACTAACCCTTCAGATTGTGGAGGAGGAATATTCACTATCTCAAGAGTTGCCTTGGGAATAGGAACGATCCCACTTTCAAGGAGTTGAGGAGGGAAATCTCCGAATTGCATAGAGATGACGTTGGAGGTGACGGTCTTCTCTTTTGGAGTAAGGGAGATAGCTCCAGATTTAATCATTTCTTGGATCTTTTCTTTCAGTACATAACATGTACGAATAGTGTGACCCAACATTCTGTGGTATGGACAGTATTTAGGATGATCTGTCATCCCAGCTTCATCAGGTTTCTTGATTTCAGGTAATTGTATTTTATTACCTTTCAGCAGACATTCAAAGATACCAAGGACATCGTCATCATCGAAAGAGTATTCTTCCTTGGGGCGAGGTGCTCTTGTTTGTTGGGTTATAGAAGTAGGAGAAGTTTGCACATTTGATGCATCTTTGCTCTGAAGATTAACTTCAAGAGTTTCTTTTCCCTTGCGAGCATTGTTTTTAGCATTATTGTTAGCACCTTGACCTGTTTCTTTGGGAGTTATCTGCACTCCTAAACCTTTGAAGGTTTCAGCACTAATTTCTGCGGCCTTAGCACTAACTATGAAAAAAGGCCAGTCTTGAAATTGGGTGGATCCTGTCCACATGCTGATGATTGGCAACAAGTTTGATTTGCATGTGTCGATGGTGACAGCATCAGGAGTTCCAAGAGGCATCTTCAGAGCTTCTCTTCGAAATCGTTCAATGAAATCTTCTGTAGTTTTATTATTTTTCTGCTTGATTCTAATAAGAGCAGACATAGTCATGTCATTGAGCCCTTCATAGAACCTTTCAAGAAACATCTGTTTGAAACCGGCAAATGAGGTAATGCACCCATCTGGGAGACTTCTATACCATTCATAAGTTGTTCCCTTGAGACATCCAACAAACACCCGAGTAAGGAGGGCGTCGCTTGGTTGCAATTGATCAGTCATCACTTCAAAGTGATTAATAAACTGACTTGGAGAAGTGGTTCCATCATAGAATGAGATAGTAGGAGGCTTGTATATAGGAGGATACGATACTTGCTTCCATTCTATCGGATAAGGTTGCTTGATGCCTAACCTTTGTAAACCATCCTTTTGTTTGAATGCCTCGAATTGAGTTTTGAGATTCTTCAATTCTTCATTAACAACTTCGAAAGATTATGGAGTTGTAGCTTGTAGAGAATAGTTGAGAGGAGGAACAGCGTTATAAGCACTACCCCCAGCTCCAGAGAGACTAGGATTTGGTTGAGCAGGTCCAGGAGTATTGGATTGTACTGCTGGAGGAACTTGTACTGGACTCATACCAGTGTCAATTGGTATGGCATCTGGTACAGTCTGTCGATTTTGCATCTGAGTTGCCATGAGTTCATACATCGACTTCGTAGTATCAGCCATAGACTTCATTTGCTGTTCCAAAGAAGCAATCCTTTGTTCTTGAGGAGTCAAGGAAGAAGAAGGTTCATCAGTATTCCCATCAACCATATAAGTCGTAACTGTACGAGGGATTATTGATGAACTGATGGATGTTGTTTGTTCTGAATCATTGCTTTGTGCATCAAAGTCAATTATAGGAGAACTACCCCCAGTAGAAAGAGGTGGGAAGTTAGATTCTCCAAAGAATTCAGAATCATCTTCAGAGATCAAAGTTCTCTGACTAGAGGCCAGGACTCTTGCTTTTGTGCCTCTATATACTCCATCTGGACTATCATCTCTACCCCCAGTATTCCGAGAGGTCATGTTGACTGAAGCAAACAAAGGCTCATCTTCATCAGGCATAGGTTCACACTGAATCCGATTGAAGACAGATTGTCATTTTGTTTGACATCTGCATTGCATTGTGACTCTCGGCTGGAAGTCACATTCATGATCAACATAGTCCTGAACCATTGATTGACATTTGTATTAAATTATGACTCTTGGCTGGAAGTCACATTCAGCATGATCCATTGTCATAGAATTATTCCTTCTCTTCTGTTGAAGGTGTTCCCGTAGATCTATCTGTGAAGATTGAGGTAGATCAGAGAACACTCCTTGTATATTTTTAGGAGTATATTTCTTGTTCCTGGGTCTTGATGGCTCTTGATTATATAGGGAGTGATTAATATGAGCCACATAATTTTTAGCATCCTCTGCATCCGGATCTTTTATTTTCATTTTCGATTGATGTGGTTTCTTAACACCAGAAGTGTTTCCCAAACGGATTTGATTAAGTTTTGTTCTTAAATCAGTTTGAGGTGACACATTGGTTTTGGAAACTTGGAGTTTTCCTTCCATTGATCTGGATATTTGCAGAGAAGGAAGAGTTGAACCACCCCCTTGATTAGGAGTTGGTAACAGACCCTCTTTCATAGATAAATTATGTGCCCAATTCGAAGAAGTCGTAGAAGAAGACATTAAAGAATGTTTCTTCTTAGACTTATTCAAGTTTTGAGACATAGAATGTCCAGAAGGAAGAGTAGTCAAAAGACTATCTCCTTTTCTTTGACAAACAAAATTGTCAGTCAAAGCTGTTCCTGAAGTAAAAACTACAGGAACAGAAGAAACAACTAAAGAGTTATCTCTTTTCGAAGGGACTTTGTGTGGAAGACCACCCCCAGTTCTAGTAGAACTTGGCAAAGAGGAAAAGATAGCTAAAGAGCTATTCTTTTTAGATGATGTATACGCTGAAACAGGCTTGGTTAAAGAACCAGTACTGTCAGCGTGACTTTTGATTTTAGAATTACACGCTGGAACAGATTTGGCTAAGGAGCTAGTGCTGTCAGTGTAATTTTTGATTTTGGAAATACACGCTGGAACAGATTCGGCTAATGAGCCAGTGCTGTCGGCGTGTTTCTTGACTTTGAAAATACACGCTGGAACAGATTTGGCTAAAGAGCCAGTACTGTCAGCATGACTTTTGGGATTGAATTTGCACGCTGGAATAGATTTGGCTAAGGAGCCAATACTGTCAGCGTGACTTTTGGATGTGAGATTGCACGCTGGAACAGACTTGGCTAAGGAGCCAGTACTGTCAGCATGACTTTTGAATGCTGTCATCTTCGAGCACACAAGAGTGTGCGAGCTTGCAGTAGAGTCTTTGCCAGTGTTAGGAGTAGACACTGTGGCAGAGACTTCACCATTGGCTGCCAACTGAATCTTAGGGACATAGACAGAGTGTCCCTTCGACTTGGCAGTGATGATGGAGGCTGAAGTGGGCTTGCCACTCTTAGCCCACTGCATTTCTTCGTAGGCGAGTTGATCGAATTGGATCGTCATCACCTTCTTCGTCGAGCCGATTGACGAAGTATCGTATTGAGTTGTTGCCATCTCAGAAGAGGAGATGGTTTTCCCCAGCAGAGTCGCCAATTTGTTTTCCATAAATAAATTCACTTTATTTATTGTGTATCTGGGAAAATTACAACTGTAGGAATCCGATCTAGAAGACGATCGCTTTATCCCTTAGACTATGCGAAGAAGAAAAGCTCTCAAAATTTTGACAGTAATTCAGATAACTATGTATCTGTACAATGAATGAGAAAAAGAACTCTATTTATAGAGTCAAAAATAATAACTGAAAGGATAACTGTCTTCACAGCCTGTGCCTAGTTGAAAATCACGCAGGATTTAACATACGCAAGGTTGTGAGCAGTTACTGGACGTGGCCTGTAACTGTTAGACACATGGCAATCATGCATGAGTCGTGTGCATGTTACAGGACACGCATGCGAGAGATCAGTGGCATGGCTGCCATGTACTCTAATTTGATAAAATCCACGCAGACTTGTTGAAGACAAAATCCACGCAGACTCGGGGCAGAAAGCTTCAAAATCTACGCAAACTTGGGGCAAGAAGCTTCAGGATCCACGCATACTTAAGGCAAAAAGCTTCAAAATCGACGCAGACTTAAGGAAGGAAACTTCAGAATCCACGCAAACTTGAGACAGAAAGCTCAAAATATACGCAGATTTTGGGAAGGAACATAATCCACGCTCGATTGAGGTAGGACTGCCAGCTGTCTTGATTTGACGTGCCTCGATTGACACAAAATCTCTGACAGTGATTACTTTTGTCAGTCACATTAAATGACAAGAAGCTCTTTTGGTACGCCAACTTGACGAAGGCTGAGTCTTGCTGAAGAAAATTTCAAAAATCACGCAATAGTCGGCTGTGATCTCTCGAGTTCTGTGAATACGTGGCATGCGAGGAGACATTCTTCGACTGTCGTGCTGTCAGTCATGATGAAATTTCTGACAAATGATAGCTGTCACTAGCGTGATTTTTAAACATTTGTCCTGATCACTTCTGCGTGACTTTGAGACTCAGTTCTGATCAACTCAGCGTGACTATTATTTTTGAGGCCTACAAACCGGCAGAGAGGTTTCTAGCAGGATATCTTCCCTCTTTCTCGTGCCTTCGATTTCCTTGCTTACAGACATGATTGCATGATTGATTGCTTAGTATAGCTTGCCTGAGATTAGTATAGCTTGTCTTTGCCACTCTAGCCTCTTGATTAAATTCCGAGGACGGAATTCTTTTAAGGTGGATAGAGTTGTAATGCCCATATCTCGTATTACGTATTTGGAATACGTGTACATATTTTGACCCGTATTTGCATGTCTTCCTGCTTGATTTATTTTAGCATTTCATTGATTGGTTTATCTTGGTTCGGTTCGATTTATTTGGCATGGTTCGATTTTTGTGTGGACCAAACCACTCCCACTCCCACCTACCACCTTCATTAAATATCCCACCTACCACCACCCTCTTCATTAAATATCCTACTATTATTTCTCTGTCTTCATAACTTCTTCTTCTCCACCATTACTTCTTCAACCACCAGGAAAGAGAGAAGAGAGAGCTTAGGCAAGTGCACCTTGCTTCATGGAGGAAGTCCATTTTTATTGTTCTATTGTCTTCCTCACGTATTTCTAACCCACTTTAGTACTTGATATTTTTCATTTCCATGGTTAAATTCTTGTAAATCTAGCTTTGTGGTATTTTTGATTTTTAGTATTTTTGATCTATCAAACTTGCATATTTTGCTAAGTTGATGATCCTATGTTGCAGAGAATTTCGTTTGGTCCAAATTTGACCTATGGAATCTTGCTGATCCGCATGGACATCTTTAGCACTCAGCCGCGTGGCCTATGAAAGCATAAGCCAGCCGCATATGGCATGGCAATATGTTACTTTAATGCGCTCTATTATTATTATTATTATTAAATTTCTACATTCATTTACGGTATCAGCCGCATGGCTTATTCTTTTGGCCACACCAAATTCTTGTATGAATTTTTGTGCTAAATGTTACTTGCATGCATTGGCATGCTATTTAAGGAATGGTGCTTGCATTATATGTAATCAATATAAATGGCAAGCAAGCCCTAGCCGCATGTAGTGGTACAATAATTAAATGCATGCTAAAAAGCTTTAGCCGTATGTATTGGTGCCAAACATGCATCAGCCGCATGCCCGCACACATTTAGTATATTAATGCATACTTTATGTGTTTAGGCATTACATTAAGTCTTGGTGCAGTACATACTTGCATGGATTTAGTACATTAATGCATTAGCCATATTTAATTAATGCATTAGCTAGTAGGCATTATTTATTTAATGTATTAGCTATTAGTATTAATTAATACATGCCATGTGGGAACAAGTTGCTTCAGCATATAGGCTTAACATTTAAAGCTTGTATTCTTAGTTGGCATGCATCAGCATATAGGCTTGCATGCTTATGTATAAAATGGTTGGCCGCATGGAAAATTGTGGTGGGCCGCATGGGAATTTTTTTACGTTGGCCGCATGAGATTTGTAAGTAGCCGCATGAAGCAAACTTGCATTCAAATGTATTCTATGATGCATTTGTTAGTGCATGTATATGCACGTACAGTAGGCTTTATGCATGGAATTGCATTTATGCAATTGTTGCATGCATTATTTTAATGTATTGTATTGGATGCAGAATAATGCATGTGTTAGCACTTCGCTTGCATCTTGGCCGCATATCATTAGCTGGTATTTAATGCATTAAGAAATATGAGCCGCATGGCTCTATATAGTAGTGTATTATTTAATCTCTTATATTTGTATTTGCTTACAAATGCTAATTGTAGCCGCATGGGAATTTATCAACTGCTTGCATGCATTAAATTGCCAGTCTGGCCCAGCACTTAGTTGCCGCATAAAAATAATTGCTTGGCCACGTGGCCTTATTTGCATAGGCTGCAGGACAACATTTGTATAGCTGTAATTTTAGGCCACATGGCCCCAGTACTTGAGTGGCCACGTGTCCTTTTTTTTTGCTTGAGTGGAAGCTTGCATTTATTGCGGGTTCCTCTCTCCTTGCCTTTTCTGGTTGCATGAATATTTCTTGCTGGCCGCATGGCCCCCCCTTCAGTTATTTTTTTGGCCGCATAAGCTTTGGTTGGCCGCTTGGGTGGCCTCCCACTCTCTTTGACCGCAAGTATGTTCTTCCACTTTTGGGCCGCATGGGGTCCACTTTGATTGTTTAAATATTTTATTTGCTTAAATTGTGGTCAGAATTTCTTTCCACTCCCAACATAAAAGTTGTAGAGTTTCTCCTTTGCTTTAAGAATATATATATTATTATTTAATTGTGCAAGTTTCTCCCCTCCTTGATAAATGACATGACTTGATAGTGACCCACCGTGGTGCACTCCTGACAAGATAACTTGACCTGACAATTTGACATGATAACTTGACATGATAATTCTTGATAGTGGCCCGCCATGGCGCACTCTTGACATAATAAAGATGACACGATATATCTCGAAGGCTGTTGCGACGGCTAGCATGACTTGACAAGATTGAATAACTTGGACACCATGGACGATTGTGCTTGTACAAATGAACCCGTCTTGTCTTGCATCATGTCTAGGATGGGGACCTCTGAGTACCACGGTCAGGGGTACTACTGAAATCAACTAAGGCTAACAACTAGAATAATCTAGTAGTCATGAAGAGATTTTCCCAGCTACAGACAATCCCGTTATCTGGGCGCCCCACTTGGGATCTATATCCTGCCGACGAGTAGGGCACATTTCCAGCACACTGTCATGTGTTGCACCCTTATTGTGCTAATATTCGACCTGGATAACCTGGATGGTCTGCAGGGCTTGTGGATGTGGAATAATCTCACTGCATCTTTCTAGTAACTAGGCCTGTGATAACCCTAGTTAGTTAAAGTATCAAGCCGTACTTATTGCTTGGCCGTGATTGTTGAATGGGGAGCAACCAGTCTAGTCTTATCTTGATCATGTACAAGATTGTTACATGTCCTGATTTCTTATATTATCTTGCCGATAAATGGTAGAAGAAACCAAGTTCTGTTCAGACGAAGGGTTACAACCCCGGTCCTTGTTTGGTTTACGGGTTGTAACCTGGTTATCTGAATAGTCCCATGGTTATCTCATCGTATATCACCTGTCATGTTTGATACGTTTTACCTTACCAACAAGATTTGGAGACGGAGTTCTATTCAGGTGAAGGGTTACAACCCCGGTCCTTGTTTGGTTTAAGGGTTGTGACCTGGCTACTTGAATGGTTCCCTCGTACTCTATTATGAATGTTGTTATTCTTTCAATATCAAGCCTTTTCATTACTATCTTTTATGTAATTATATTCTTGTGCTAATTGCTGGTTTTAGTTCCTAAGTGAAGCCTCCTTTGTGGCACTTGCTCTTTCTGGGATTTGACCCAGCTGGTTTTGTTTGGCCAGATTCCGGAGTAATCCCAGGGGATCTACCGCCTTTCCAGCCAGATGGTGACCACTAGAAAGAATCCTGGCAACGAGTGGGTTTATTTTGGCTCTCCCACTCTATTGTAAAATTATTATTTTGAGGCGTTTAGCCGCCGAGCATGTGTTAGCTCGTGTATATTTTTACTTACTGTCTGCCTACGGGCTGTAACATGATTGGCAACCTAGGGTTGATCATGTATGACTGAAACTCTTGCTAGTCCTCATATTTTGTAATGACTAGCTTCATGATCAGCTGAATATATAATATTTGGGATGCCTTACTATTGTATATTTGGTGATCTTACATCTTGTAACATTTACTTACTTGCTTGTGATTGAGACACTAGGCTTGTTATTGACCTTAAGAGACTGTTGGCTTGTAGATAAACCCTCATATATCTAGACAGTCGTGACCGTATAGTGGAGTGGATCCCATTTTACTATACGTAACTGGCTATGTCTGCCCCCGCTCTCCAGTTTTCTGGTTCTGGGGCGTGACAGACTCGCATTGCACCTCTACGAGTGACAAGTCATGTATATTGATACCTTTGAACTTTCGCTTCAATGCTTCGATTGCCATATATCACGTCCATTGGGTTTTGTTTCAAAATCTATTACCCGCACCACCAGTGCGCAGAAGGGTAATAGGTCCATAAAACTTATCCTAATCTATTACTTGCACCATCGGTGCACAAAAAGGATAATAGGTCCACAAAATTCCCTAACGAGAAAAATAACCACGTCCATATTACCTCTGAGTTGTTTTCCCGTCCATCACAAATAAACCACCCAATACATAGAACTTCCACGTTGATAGCACCTCTGAGTTGTTCTGTGTATCTCTATTAGGCCTACTCCTACCACGTCCTCATTACCTCTGAGTAGGGAGGCTCTACTTCATACCCATATTTACCACGTCCTCATTACCTCTGAGTAAATATATTGGTCTTCTCCCCACTTATTATCAGTATTCGCATCGCCAGTACGCAAAAAGGGTAATAAGTTTATAAAAGTTATCCTAATCTATTACTCGTACCATCGGTGTAGTAGGTCGACAAAATATCATTCAAATATATTGGCTCGCATTTTTCAAATGCACAAAAGGGCAATAGGTCCAAAAAAATCCCTCCAAGGGGATATTCTTTATCAAAATGCTATTAAACCCTCTAGTACAACTTCCTCAGAGTGGAGTGAATGTATCCTGTTTATTCAAGATCAGTTACACTCACAAAACTACATCTCAAAAAAAAGAGGGGAAAGAAAAATCCACTACTCATCAAAAACATATAGCTTGAGAAGGATGCCCTCTAGTTGCGCAGTTGAGCGCTCAATTCTTAGTCTGACCCGACATTCAGCTTCCTGGAATAACTTTTCGGTATCCTCGAGATGCGCATGAGCCTGCCAATTGTCTTCTAATTTCTTCAGTGCTCCCTCTAGAGCAGCAGAGGCTCGTGTAACTTCATCAGTCTTCTTACAGATCTTCTCCCTCTCCTGACGAGTAGCTTGGAGCTCAGTCCCCAGAGATGTTAGCCTAGCTTGGAGCTGGAGGAGCTGCTCGTTAGTTTCGGCCATAGCATGAATAGTAGTCTCCTCATGAGTCAAGCAAATCTCTTCCTCTCGGCTCAGCTTATCATATTTAAGGGACAGCTTCTGGAGGTCCATCTCCAAAGTGGGCTTGGTCGTCTCTTGAACAACCTTTATCTTTTCTACTGCTTTTACAAGGAAAGCACGCTCCTGTTCCACCGCAACAGACATATCGACTTGCCACAGTTTCTGAAACAGGATTAGGCACTGATCAGCCTCTGCCAGCTTGTGCTCTAGAAGGACGGCCACCCTTTCTCCACACGGAAGCGTCTTCAGCAGGTCAATCTGGCCTTGGGCGCAGTGACGGGCTACGACAAATAAAGTCCCTCTCATTGAAGTAGCTTCAATCCCTCATTTTAGATGACGGTAGAAGCTCTCAACTATATCCCTCGACGATTCATCTAGATTTTCCAAAGATGACGGCGTCGAAGGAATATCAGCCAAGGAACCTGAAGGTCTATGAGAAGAAGGCATAGCGTAGCTTGATGACTCTGTCAGAAGGGAAACAAACTCCGAGCGATAAGACTCCCGTACAACAGCGATCTCCTCTTCTGCATCCCGAAGAAGCCAAAGACTAGGCAGAGTGGAGAGTTCAGTCTTCGGGAAGAGAGCTTCAATCAACCCTGCATCCACCGATGCTGGTATAGGAACCACCGCCTCTACCATTAGTACTTCTGGTACACACAGTTCTGGACTCGGCTCAGCAGCGTTCTTTTCGATTTGAAGGAGTGGAGGTCCATTTCTTCTCTTCAGCAAGAGGTCTGCCCCGACATCGTCCGCTATCTCCTCCTCCGCAGTCATATCCACTATCGTTAGTGGAGAGGCATGTCCTGTAGGTCCGGAACAACCAAAAATCAGCTTGACTCGAAGGATATAAAGAAAGAGTGAATGAACCTTCTTGTCGGTAAGAATATGACATAGCTTACCAGAGGAGGGCGGTGGAGACCACGACTTGCTCTGGACATTCATGATTCCTCCCACTGCCCCCATATCCTCCTATGCAGCAATATCCAAATCACCTACATCTATCACTTCAGCCCCAGTCAATCCAAAAGAAGATGAAGCTGGGTCGGTCACGACCAACTGAGACTCTGATGCCTCGATATTCGATTTTGTAAGACTTGTACCTTCTTCGACCAGGGTGCCCGTAACTGGAGGAGTCTTGAAAGCAGCATCGGGCTCCGGAGAGTCTAGGTCCTCCAAAAACTGCATAAAGGAAAGAGGGAGAAACAATAAGATAAAATCCCAAAAATAACAGGGTGGTCGGCTGGAATGAAACTTACCTCCGGAAGGGTTTCGGCATCACTGCCCCCTCCCGCGAGATCGAAACGGCGATTCCTAAACGCAACCCTTTTTTGAGAGCGAGGCATATTCGCAACGGAAGGTCCGTGCTCACTTCGCTTAGGCGAAGGACTCGGCACAGGAGAAGGCAAGCGCATCACCGAAATACTTATAGGGGGCAACAAATCGTTGTATTCATCCTCCTCTTTCGTATTAGTAAAATCGGAGTCAGAGACTTCAATGGTCTTCTCCTTCCCTGCCCTGTTCCTCTTTTTGGACTCCTCGTACTTTTTTGCCAGCTTAGTACCGGTTATGAAACTGGTACTCGCATCAAAGTCATGGGGAGGCCCATTCACAGAGACGTGATGGAGTACTGCCATGTACGAGATGCGCACTGAGCCCCCGGTATCAGGAAGAGAGAAGATGGTTTGAGTGCAGACAGCACTATTGTAATGCCAGGCCTGGATACCATCTAGGACGTCGCCCTCATAACCCAAGCAGGGACTCGGGTTGTCCAAAAACAACTGGCAGTACCCGAATAATCTAGAGTATCGACTGGGCAAGTAGGGTTCTAAGAAGGCAACGTTACGGTTGTGGTACACTAGATGGATAGGACAAATATTCTGCAACCAGCGGAACATCTTTTCGGAAAGAATCTGGGCACGACACTGCCATCAAGATAAAGATGCCTTATTTCTTCGTCAGTGAAAGGCGGGACCAACACAAAGAAGGAGTATCTATCCACCCGTGCGAGTACAACACAACATTTGAACATGGTCAAATAGGTCCAAGGCATATCATGATACTGATAGATGAATGCATCATTAATCGTCGCACTCCCTTCAGGACCAGGCCGCATCAGAGAGGGGCAGTGCATTAGCAGCTACCCCATCAGATAGTCGTAGGGTAGCTCAATTCGGTTGAAATCCTTCGTAACGTCACGAGCTATGGTTCTGGCCGTAAAGTTACGAAGACCCCGATGGTTGCTGCACACCATGGCTAGAGTAGAGCTAGCCTACCTTCGAAAACCAACTTGACAGCAGGAAAGATCAGGTTACGGCTGATTCTCTCAATCGAACCAGCACCCCCCGAAACCACACAGATCCTCAGCCACACCATCAGAAATCCAGCCAAGATGGCCTTAGTGGACAAGGGTTGGGTATCGTGATAGAAGTAGATGAATGTGTCGGACTGGCTTCTGAATCTGTCACCAGAAGCTTTGGTCCTCTTGGCGCTTTGCACCTGAATATCCACTCCTGCTTGAGTCTGAGGGCTCCGAAGGACAACCCGGCCCGAGGTGCCAAGGTCGAACAAGTAACTGACCCAGGCCTTGGTGTGAGGAAGGGTCTCCTCAGAACTTTCATCCTTCTTCTTTGACATTTGTTGACAAGTGCTATGATGACATAACACCTCCCGGTAAATTATAAGGAACCCAGGAAACCGCCGCTCTAATTCCTCAAACTCCTCATTCGTGGGAGTATACTCTTCATAAACTTCATCTCCCCAGGGCAACTTGGAGACGTCATGCATCTCGTGAAGGGCGAGCCCTATCTCCCTAGCAGGTGTATAAAAGGTCCCTGTACGACGATTATACATCTCAAAGAGTGCTATAAACAGCTTTACATTCACAGGAAGGCCATAGCAAGTGCCCCTTATGGCATAGTAGAGGCCGAGCTGCTGTAAAGTATCCCCATAAGTCGACAGAATCCAGAGCGTCAAGTTGACCCATGGAGGGGAACGACACATCAAATTTTGCAGCGACAGTCTACCCATAGGATATGATCCTTTACGGGCAATCTGGTTCAGAAAAGTGTCAGCCTCAGAGAATCGATTATTGGGCCTCAGGTCATTTATAAAACTACCGGGGGTTAGCCGGACGATAGAACAACTGACCGATTCCCTAGTCGCGACCGCTAACCGCACTCATCTATTATAATGAATATTGCCTATAAAGATTGCTTGCTGATCCTGAGTTATGGGGTCCGCCATTAGCCTCTCGATAGGCACCATATTAAAACTTGACAGGGAAAAGTGGCGTTCCATCTGAAGAAAATGAATCGATAGCCCATTGGAAAGAAAATCCCAGTTCTCAAATAGCTCCAGGGTGTGGGGGTTCGAGACAACTATACCGTCTCCGAATAAGAATGCGAGCTTCAAATGAATGTCCCCTAGCTTTCCGAAATTTATCATACTGGGTGAGCAAAAAAATAATTGGTTCCTGATCTTCCTTAACCTGGCCTCAGATTGATAGCGGGTGATCTGATCGACATATATTCGACTATCTGGTCAAATCTCAAACCCAACACAGATTGGGCATATCCTATCAAGAGCTCTCCCGATGGAGCCATGGGCAAGTTCACTGTAAAATACAGAGAAGAAGTAAAAAGTTAGAAGAAGTTCATCCCTTCAACCATACGACCTAGCAAAAACAGAACCTACGCGGCATAGCGGGTTAAAGAACATGAGACGCATGTGACTAGGTCATATAGTGCTCATACGGCACAGTCGGGAGACACTTAGGCCACTCAGTCAAAAAAATGCTCATGCGGCTCAGTCACGAGGCTATCATGAGGCACTTATGCGGCTCAGTCACGAAGTGTTCATGCGGCTCCGTAATGAGGCACTTATGCGGCTTGGTCACGAAGTAATCCAGAGGCTCAAAATATGAGACACCCATACGGCTCAATCAGGAGACACTTATACGGCACAGTTATGCAGTATTCATGCGAATCATTCCTGGGTCACTTATGTGGTTCAGGTTCGAATGTGCAGCGCTTATACGACTCAGCCCATACGGCCCAATCATACAGAACACATGTGGTCCAACTGAGATAGGGCACGCATCGACCAAGCTTAAAGCATAGAAAGCGATATAGCACAGGCCCGTGCATAAAACATACGATATGGCCATCGTCTTTCCACTGTCCTTACCTTTGATAGGGGGTGCACGTCAAAATGAATGGAAGGAGAGCCCGCCGCTCTCGACGGAGAAGTAAGTCCCTTCCCTTTGGTCGCAGCACCAGCCGACTTGGAAGCTTTTGGAGCCATTGAGACAGAAAGACGAAAACGAAAGAGAAGAAGGTAAAACAAAAAAAATTTCCTTCAAAATAACCCCTATTTATAGAATTTCTAAAGAGTGCCGCTTTGATTCTCAAAATCATTTAAGATAATGATGACGTTTGGGGATTTTATCCCTAGTAACCGTCAACTTTATCTCGAAAAGAGAACCCAAATCCAAAATCGAATCAAGAAAATTAAATGTAGCAGTGACAGCTGGCTGACTGAAGGGGTTTCTCTGCGGCTCAAGGTTTCCCTGCGGTTCAAAAATTTCCTGCGACTTCAAGACTCTCTGTGGATTGACACATCTCCATACTTCTTATTCAAAGTATTCTAAATTTGCAATTTGAAAACTTTGAAGGGGGTCTTGTAGAAGCAAGGAAAATATGGGGTTCATGCGGATCACAAATTGTCGTATATGTACTTTGAGCCAAACATGTCCGCATAAAGGAAAGTCGCTTGACAGATTCAATGCCTTATGCGGCCCGTCGATGACCAGCTGCAGAAGAAAGATATGCGACAAAAAGGATCAGTTCATCTGATAAAGCTGACAAGTTCTGTCAAAACTGACAAAAATGACAGCTCTGACGCTTTGACAAAAAGATAAGACGTAAGACGTCACCAAAAGCAGGGTTCATATGCTTTCATGCGGGCAGAAGGAGTGTCACCTAAGCCGCATGAACCTTATGCAGCTCAAGCATATGCGGCCCCAAAGTCTCTGAACTTCATGCGACCAAGGGTGACAGTGACCCAAGCCGCATGAGCTTTTATGCGGCCAAAATACAGAATCCATGCGGCTTAAATCTTTAAGCTATATGTGGGCTAAGGAAGTTTGCGACTTAAGCCACATGAGTCTCATGCGGCCTCACATGGTCGAAAACTGAGAGGCTCATGCGGCTCAAAATGATTCCTGCGATAGGACACATGGCAGGCTGACCAAATCTTAACTACCCAGATTTGCTGCAACAAAATCCCAACAAATCGACAAATGGCGGCCAAAGAGCGGGTCTTCACGTGCTAATTAGCCACATGGCCACAGGCTATCTATGCGGCTTAATATACAAACCACTATAAATGGTAGGGTACCACACCCCTGTAAAAGGCGGGCAACCTTCGAAAAGCACTTTCTTCGAGAGCTAAAGACTGCGTCAGATAGTCCAAGGAGTAAGGCTGAGTTGATAACACTTT
>JANAVB010006392.1:1417866-1477866 GCA_029216955.1 Iris pallida | reverse complement strand
TGGATCTCTTTATGTGATATTATCCCCTCTTATACATCGGATATATTGTGCTCATGTACTTTATTATGTGCATCGTCTACTCATTGTATTCGTATTTATTCATGTATACTCATGTGACATTTATGTACACTCATGATCATGTGAGCCTTCATGTATAACCTAGCGTTCATATGGACTAGCTATCCATGTGACACACTACTTTCATGTGCAATAACATAACCTGGACAGATCCTTGTGTACTGATTGGGGCAGGGGGGAGTATTTATTTGGTTATATGATCTATACCTTTATCATGTACAACTCCAAATTAGATTTAAGTTATGTATAACCTAAGCCTGTTTACATAACCAAACATGTGGTCTAAATCACGTAGTTAGTTCAGTTTTCTTATCTATATCTATTTCCACTATATCATGTTCTTCTTTTTACAGTCTCTCTACTATTTCTTTACATCATTTTATGTATATTATTCTATAGCTTGTTTCATATTTCCTTTCATGTTATGATCTGTGTGAGAGATATGTATTCGTTCCTGTCTTGACTGGACCTGTTAAAAATATTACAGATGATAAAGATTGCTGCGATACTTACTGTGGAGCAGGCCTAGTTGACACAGGTGACGTGGACTCTCAGCAGGATCCAGTAGTCGCTGAGGACTTGCCATTAGCTTAGTCTAGACTTTCTTATTATCTAGTTCTTAAAACATTTGCGATTGTATTGCGATATTATTTATGGTATGATTTACACCGAGACTTATTATTCATTTTGTGACTTCCTATTAAGATTATCTTATCTTCTATTCCATCTTAGATATTGTGATTGAGTTGTACTTTATATATTGTTCTCCTTTCGGAGCATATTCATATTATGTTATATGTTGTGACCTATGATAGCGTTCTACCGCCGACACTGCGGCGTAGGCTGGACATACCCACTTCTCGTGCCCTTATACTGGATGCGGGTCGTGACAGTAACTGTTATGACTAGAGTATAGAGACTCAATCAGTTACAAAACTGGACAGGTTATGGACATGACTTGGACAGTATGGAAAATACTGGGGAAGGACAGTCACTAGTGCGTATGGGAATCAAAACACGTAAACCATAGTTTTTGAAAGGAACTATGGCGATATATATTTGCATATACCCTCTAACGTTTTAGACGTTACGGCCGGATACGTATAACTGGATGCCAGTTGCGTACTTATAGCCTAAATTCCACCCATGCGCATGAAAGTTGTCCTCTAAATTGCACAATAGACGGTTAGAATTTCCTTTGCATATTTGTGTCTAGGAGAGTCTTTGTATATTATTATTATTTTGACAATTCATAGTAGCATGTTCTTATTGTATCTTGTTATGTCCCTCTGAGGACCTGGTGATCTCTCCAGGTATAGACGACGAGTAGTATCCTGAGGAGTACGGTTCCGGACTAGGCTCTCAATTTGCAGCTGAGGAGTTCTCGCCTACGGAGCCTATTTGATTATGTTCTTAGTTGATGGACTTTTATAGTTGATACTCTTTTTCATATTCATTTCTTTTAATAGCTCGGTAGTAGATTTGTTTCCGCCCGATAGATATTTCACTTTTATATTTCATTTGAGACATTTGGTTGATTATTACTTGTATTTGTCATTGTGGATGAGATATAGATGTTGCCTGTGACCTTGATATATTGTTATGAGATGGAGCTCTTATTACAGCTTATGTGTGTATACGTAGATTCCATATATTCGAGTAGTCTGTGTATACATATAGCTGGCATGTACGTATTTTCTAGTCCTACGTATTTTGGGACTGGTATATTACATGTTTTTGTGGTGGCCCATGCAGGTCGAGATAAATTATTTGGTTACTTTACCGTACCAAGCAAGCCTGCATATAGGGATAAAGTTTAGGAATCTTATCCACATGCTTAATCACCTTCCTTGATTTCAAATTTTTAGATTATCGTTTGACTGCTTGTCTTGCATCTAGCTTGATCTTGTCCTAACGTAATCTCTGTTTTCGTGCCAATAGGATGAATCTTCGTAGTGGTCGTGCTACCCTTCTTGCTATTACTGCTGGGGATTCAAATACTCGAGAAGGACCAGGAGATCAGCCACCCCCAACCATGTCCCCAACCACTCTAGCACCATCCGGACCATCATTGCAACCTGTGATGACACCATCCACTCCTCAGCAGCAAGCCCCGACACCCAAAGTGGGACAGACAGGTCCTGAAAACCCTGTATCTCAAGAATAGTACCTGCCACCCCCGCCACCCTATCCACCTCAGCTTCTACCATAGATTCTACCCCCATATCCACCTCAATATCCATCTCCATATCCACCATCATACCCACCACAGTAGCCTCCAAAGTATCCGCCATCATATCTACCGCAGCAGCCTCCACAGTATCTACCATCATATCCACCCTAGTATCCTCCACAGTATCCGCCTCAATACCCTCCATGCTATTCCCATCCATATCCTTCATATGCCCCGTAGTACGGGCCACAGTTTATGCCCCAAATGCCATACATGCTTCCGCAGCAGCCCATACCTCAGGCTGGTGGGACTTCTATAGACCAGATTCTCCAGGGCTTGATGCAGGCCCAAATACAGCAGAACAAGACCATTATGAGGAGTTTGGAGATAGCACTGACCCGAGCATCCCAAGCCTTTGTAGGCACTATCGAGGGGTTCCGCAACATGAATCCTCCATACTTCAAAGGCACTGAAGACGTCATCGGAATTACCAATTGGCTGGTTAAGACGAAAAATCTCTTGAAGGCTTCGAAGTTTCTACAAACCTATGGATGACGGCAGTAAAGTTACAGTTGGAAGAAAATGCTTACGATTGGTAGGCCACAGAGGAGAGAAGGCTAGGAGTTGATCCGACATGGGAGGAATTCAAAGAGTTGTTCAATAAGAAGCTTTTTCTCCGAAACTGCCAAGGACGTACTTTATGACGAGTTCCTACACTTGGAACAAGGAAGCATGACAGTTGATGAATACGACACCGAGTTCAGTCGGTTGAGTCATTTTTCTCCCGGATTAGTTTCGACAGAGTTCGAGAAGGCCAAGAGATTCCATAGAGGATTGAGCATAGAGCTTCAACAACACACTAGTTCCGAGTCCCGAGACTCACATGCAGCAGTATTGGCCGAAGCAAGGACTCAAGAGGCCATAAATAAGAAGGCACAACAACGACGATCTGTTTCGACCGTTACATCAGCGAAGACTACACCAGCAGGGCCCATACGACATCCCGTGACACATCAGCAGCCTAGAGCTTCCCCACAACCAATGAGGGAATTACCCACATGTCATTATTGCGGTAAGAAGGGACATTTTCAGAGGGATTTTCGTCGCAAATTGGGATTATGTATGGTTTACGGGTCAAATCAACACCAAGCTCGAGATTGTCCATATAGACAGCAGCAGATGCAGGGAGTAGCATTACCAGCACCAAGAGGAGGAGCACCATGTCCGCCAGCAGCTATTGGATATCCAAGGGGCAACCAAAACTCGGGACAAGCCTTCAGCATGATCACCATGGGGCCACCAAACCAAGGAGCCATAGAGACAGGTATGACATCTTAGTTAAAATTTACCATTGCATGACCATGATCATAGAATGACTTAGAAATTTTATGATATAAACCTTGATAGTATCAGAAAAATGAGGGTATCCTATATAGTTAGGAACCACACCAATAACCCTTGTAAGTACCATAGATCATTCCACTCCCTCTGATCGTATGTCAACGTAGTGCCCTGCTAAAATGTGAAAGTGCGGAGGCGACATACACAACCATTTATCTCTTTTGCACGAAAATCGTGACAAGATTTTCACGCTATATTCTTTCTCCGTCTTGCACTTTGTTTCCATCGATTGTGCGTTATTTTTTTATTTTGAGGACGAAATTCTTATAAGTTGGGCAGGATGTAAAATCCCCAATTTTGGTAGATTTTTTTTCATTTATTTTGGGCTTAAATTGGATTTTTAGTCTTCTAAAATGATTTGATTCGAATTTATTTATTTTTGTTGTATAATAATAATAATGGATTTTTACATAAAATGTATATATATATATATATATATATATATATATATATATATATATATATATATATATATATATATATATATATATATATATATATAATATTTTTTTGTATAATATATATATATATATATATAATCCTTTTTACAAAATATTTATGAAATACTTATTTACATATATATTAGTAGGGTTAGGGATTTTTTCAAATATTTTTATATTGCCTATATAATAAATACAAAACATTCCTTTGTATATAATATAAATTTGTAAATTTTTTTCTAAATTATTTTTAATTGCGAATGCTAGAATGATTTATGAATAGTAATAATATAGAAGTACATCAAATATTTTAATAGGAATATATTTTCTTATATACTAACTCAATATACTTTTTATTTGACATATATATATATATATATATATATATATATATATATATATATATATATTAGCTAAAAAGAAAGAATAAGACAAAACCTACTGTACTCCTTCTTTCCCCCACCCCTGAACCGAAGCCGAGCCCGAGCTAAGCTCGGAGAAGAGTTTCGATTTGAAATTTTTTATATGTATATATACATATATATATATACATATATATATATATATATATATATATATATATATATATATATATATATATATACATATAAACATATGTATATAGTAGTAGTTAAAAAAAAGAATAAGACAAAACCCTACTGTACGCCTTATTCCCCCCACCCTCGAACCGAAGCCGAGCCCGAGCTAAGCTCGGAGAAGAGTTTCGATTTGAAAATTTTCAAACTCGATAGATTCAACACCAAATCATTCCAAATCTTTCCCATTCTAATCCTAATTAGATTCTCCAGTAGATTAACTCAATTTCAAATCCAAATTTAGCTCAAATCCTATCTAATTTCTGATTTAAAATCCATATATACCATAAAACCAAAAATTTGATTTCTTTAAAATTCTCTCTCGATTCTCCACCAAACTTTAATTCCCTGCACCCGAGCCTCGCCGACATCCCTGCGCAGTTATCCCTCCGCCTGTTCCTCGCCGTCGACCGCCGCATCACCGGAGAACGGAATAAATCCGTTCGCCAAACAGAGGTTGCTCTGTTGAAAATTCAACCCGAGGTACCCTACTTTACCATCTATTTTCTTCTTGTATGTTCCATCGTTTTTGATTCTGTTAGATCTATTAGAAAACCTAACTCTCTAGGATTTCCTTGAATTAGTTTGATTTAATTTGCGTGGTGTGCAACGAAAATCGAGTTCCAAAATCGAGAAAAAAAACTTGATTTTCTGAACGTAGAAACAGTCCCAAAACCTCAACTTTGAGGATCGATTTATGTCAAACCATTGGCAAATTTAAAAATCTATTTGAACAGAATTTTTGACAACCTATACGGCTACAAAACCCTATTTTTAGTTTATATTTTACTTTTGATAAATTTTGTTTAATTCAGTTCCAAAATCAAAGAAAACCCAATTTTCTAAAACTTAAAATTTTTGATACGAGGTCCGTCCAGACAAACTGGACGACTTCGTCGCAAATCGAAGGCATCAAAAGGTGCGTATCGACTTTGTGGACGTGTGGGCTTCGACGGAATTCAAATTGGTCGCATGTGTGCGACAAATTTGACTCGTATCCGTCGAAGAACGCCATATCGGCCTTTTTTCCAAATTTTTCAATTACTTTGTGCACACTTGTCAAATGACAAAGAAGCTTGCGCCATTGGACACGAAATATCTTTTAGGTCCCCTGAGCCAAGTTTGGTCCGATTCTGAGACCGTTGACCGGATCGCCGTTTTGTGGGCCCCATGATCCAATTCAACGGGCGATTTTGTGCACGGCTCATTGGAATCCAAAATTGGACATACCGTTGAGTTCGTCTCAGAAAACCAAATTCGTAGACATGTAGTTTGACGAATTTAGAGACCATATGATTTGGCACATATTTCGGTACAAAGCGGGTCCAACGGCGGACATCGTTTTGACCCAAATTTTGATTTTGCCCCTGTTCCAGAATTAGACTTTCGGACAGGCGTTTCCTAGATATATCTTTTACACCGAGAACATTTTTTATGTTTGTTTCAGCATCCAGGAACATTTGCAGAGGTTCCACCCTTGTAGCTTCTTCTCACTTGTCGATTTCATCTACTGGACGTCGTCAAAACACCTTCCAACCACCAGGCAAGTATACCTTGCTAATTTACTGTCATATTATATTATTTTCAGCCTTTATTTATTTTGTTTCATATTTGTTAGTTTTATTTGTTATAAACTGCGTCCAAGTCACAGTTGGGTGCAAGCGACTCTATCAGTCGTTTTCCATTGCTTTATTTTATTTGATGTATGATAACCTAGTTCTATCGAACTACCTTCATATTGTGGGATATCCTTATATCTTTATTGGCCATAAAATTTGCACTACACGGTTTGAGACATGTTGCTAGGGGCACGACTTGCATATTGACTGGCCATCTATATGTAGGAAGTCGTATGACGGATAGATGATCGTAACTGCTATGACTAGGGTATAGAGACTCAAGCAGTTACAAAACTGGACAGGTTATGGACATGACTTAGATAGTGTGGAAAATACTGGGGAGGATAGTCGCTAGTGCGTATGGAAAGCCAAACAGGTAAACCATAGTTTTTGAAAGGAACTATGACGATATATATTTGCAGATACCCTCTGACGTTTTGGACGTACGACCGGATAGGTATGACTGGATGCCAGTTGCGTACTTATAGCCTAAATCCCACCTATTCGCATGAAAGTTGTCCTCTAAATTGCACAATAGACGGTTAGAATCCCCTTTGCATATTTGTGTCTAGGAGAGTCTTAGTATATTATTATTATTTTGACAGTTCATATTAGCATGTTCTTCATGTATCTTCTTACGTTCCTCTGAGGACCTGGTGACCTCTCCAGGTATAGACGATGAGTAGTATCCTGAGGAGTACGGTTCCGGACTAGACTCTCTATTTGAAGCTGAGGAGTTCTCGCCTTCAGAGCCTATTTGATTCTATTCTTAGTTGATGGACTTATGTAGTTGATACTCTTTTTCATATTCATTTCTTTCAGTAGCTCCGTAGTGGATTTGTTTTCGCACGACAGATATTTCACTTTTATATTTCATTTGAGACATTTGGTTGATTATTAATTTTATTTTTTATTGTGGATGAGATATAGATGTTGCCTGTGACCTTGATATATTGTTATGAGCTGGAGCTCTTATTACAGCTTATGTGTGTATACGTAGATTCTATATATTGGAGTAGTCTGTGTATACATACAGCTGGCATATACGTATTTTCTAGTCCTACGTATATTGGGACTGGGCGTTACACATGTCGGGGCTCAATTTAATGGGACATAAGTGTCATGTGTGCAGTAGGCTTAATGTGGGTCATGTCCATATTTTGGGTTGACAGGTTTAGGTCGAAATGGTGTCCCTAATTGAAGTTGAAAATAAATGTAACTCCGTGGGATGAATCAAGATCGAGCCTTTGGTCAGAAAAGTTGTACGAAAAAAATGAAGCACAAAAAGGTATATTTGAGTGGGACATGAAGGTCATGGGTGTAGAGTGTCTCGACTAGATCATGCACGTAAAGTTGGTTTTGGAAAAATGACTAGTCTTGTGCTCCTAAATTAAAAGTCACGGCAACTTGCATATGATAATCAAAAATAAAAGTAGGAATTCATTATTAACATAAAAATTCATATTTAATCGTATCTAATCCCTAACTAATCTAAATAAGTTCTAATTAAAATTTTAGAGGGCTTACAAAGGAGCCTGGCTCACGATGGCGTAGAGAGGGGAGGCCATGGTTGCTACACCTAGGTTCCTTCATATAGGTGTGACAACCAGGGGCACGGAGGCACTATTCTTAAGCGTCACTCATAGAGCCGAGCAAGGGCTTCACACTATAGTAGCTTGGCAATGTCTAGACAGGACGATACTGGGATATCGAAGGGATGCCATTTGACTATGGGCTCAGGATAATTGTTGGCTTGCATCTAAAGGTGATGGTAGTTGGGGTTCACGCTCGGTTGCACAAGAGTCCTACTCTCGTCAGGTTGGGGAGCGAAGTGCTCGCACGATAGAGGTGGAGGTGAGGTTTCATGGTTGTCATTACCCGCTCCTGATTAGTCGGGTGCGAATCAAACTATGCCCAGCCTACATTGTATAGAGAGCGATAGTCTGTCGCCTAAGCCCTAGAGATCACCCAAGGATAAAAATGTATCGATCACTCATCATAGTTATAGTCACGTGCCAAGTCATGCAATCACCACAGAGTTCACTATCAGTATTTTAGTACACCATACATTTGCTAACTCTTTCGGAGACAAATCCGGTAAACCATATCCTCAAAGAAAGAATAATACAACTGATACATCTGTCTCATATAGAATCTATCTTCATCTTCTAGTCAATGATCCAATCAGAAAAGGAGAAAATTACAATATAACTCAACCGTACTCAACAACAAGATGCAATAGTACATAAAATAGCAAAGACAGTAAATAACACGTAAACTAAAAGTATCTGACATCTTGCACTAGCTATGTGAACATACACAATTAGAACACCAATAAGTATGTAGGGGCTAAACATGTGAAGACATATCATGAGAGATATGCTAGCATTCATACACGTAAGGAGTATAAAGGCATGTCTTTCGACGATGCTAGCAGGCACGTACGTAATTGACATAAGGCATATCTTTTGACGATGCTAGTAGTCACGAAATTGTCCAAAGTCCAGGTAAACTACATGCTTCATAAAGGTTCTTCCTCCCGACAAGAAACACGGGAAATGCGTAAAATAAGTGATATAGTAAAAATCATGACATACAAAGCTGATGAGTAAAGTTGAGGTACAAGTACTTGCCTTTTACAGGATGATGGCAATTGTCTCTAAATTACCACCTATAAATTGTTATGAAATGATTAGATTCTATTTTAGAAAATATTCCTAAGTATTCTGGAATATTCTTTAACTAACTAAATTATTAGATAATCACTAGCTACCTAAAATAATTAACAAAATATAACTAGTAAGATCACTAATCAGTTAACTAAATGATTAGAAAAATAATTATAAAACATAACTAATGCAAATAATAGCTAACTAAATTAGATATTTAATATTAATCAAACTAATTATTAGTCACTAATATTAACTAAAAATCCTTTTTCTTTTTTTATTCTTTTTTCTTTTATAATTCTTATACTGTCACGCCCAGTCCCAAAATATGTAGGACTATGATACGTCAACATGTCAACTACGTATTTAACCAGACTCTAGTTTGACTCAAATACATATAAGCTGTGTAATTCATAACATGTTTCCATGTAATCATAATAACATCCACAATAATAACTATACTATGTACTATGAAAAGATGTGGCTAAAGAAAACAGAAAGAAGACATCAATAATGATTCATGAAGATCCTGAAGATGTAGCTCCCAGTATGCCTATGTCAGATCTCAGCGATAACCTAGAGAGATCACCGGATCCTCATGGGACATAGAAAGATACATAATATACATACCATGTATACATTAATAAACATGCATAAAAAACAAAAAATGAACCAATATGTTATGAATGCATATAAGAACAACTATGTATAAGTGAACTGCTGCAAAAGAAATAGACTAACAAATACCAAGTTCCTCTATGAACACATGGCAAAGAAAATCAAAAAAAATAATCAAACTGTCACGGGACTAGCACGTGACATGGCCAGCTGATACATACTCACGGGTGAATCCAATCTATGAAAATCTTAAGTAATGCACGTAAGCTGTTTAAGCTAGGGTCAAAAATAGCAAGTTAACTATATCTCAATCCATAAATAATAATCTCAAGTGGAAACTAGTGCACTAATACTGATCAAACAATAATACACTGATGCCACTTTAATATAAATACAAGAATAGATAATTTGTAATAAGGTTGGCTAGACCTTAGTACAATCATTTGAACAAGCTCATAACAAAAAAAAAATCTTATAAAACTAGGCTATATAGCTGAATATAGCATCATAAAATATTGAAGACGATAGAATAATAAAAATACCACTAACGATACTTGAATCCTGGAGATACAATCGTCCACCAATCTATCCTACTATTATAACAGTCTCAACAAATACCTAGAAGAAAATCAGTAATAACCTGAAGAGATCACCAGGTCCTCAGAGGGACGTATCAAGATATATAAAAATATGCCAAATGTAACGGTAAATAACATGCAAAAAAAGAGAGGTAAAACAACTAACAATCAATAAAGCAATATACTGTAGGATGCTCTTGGTATGGACAATCTCAACATTGTAATGCCATGGGACGCTCCCGACCTTGAGATAAAAGATAAGTCTCTACTACTGTAATGCCATGGGACACTCATGATCCTAGTAATAGAATAACAAGTCGATAACAAGTCTATAATACTATAGTGCCATGGGAAACTCCCAACCTAGAGATAACAAAGGCCAATATCTAGCAATCGATCCTGACTATGGGTCAAGTCAAGTCAAACTCAAGGGCGAAGGTAGAAGACTAATCAATAACGTCACAATACTCACATGAAACAAACAGTGACACATGAAGAAAAATAAGATATGTGCACGTAACATAAGAAAATAGCAATAATATTAACATAAACAACATGTAATCAAGTATGACTGAAAAGAAGATGGCAGTGTAGATATGCATGAATAAACTGTACAATTCGGTAAGGTATACTTGCTTGTAGTCTCCAAAGATTCGTACAACGGTCCGACGTCGAAATCCTCAGTCACACCGTCACGAACTCCTAAAATAAACCAATCTAAAAAATAAATGACACGTCGATGTCATACTCACAATATTTATATAACTACCCTATATAGCCTTAACTCAATATATTCTAACCAAACAAGTATTTATATAACTACCCCATATATATATATATATATATATATATATATATATATATATATATATACTGTACTAGACATATTAACTACCCGACTCAATCTAACATATATAGCATTAAATTTTCCAACTAAAGCAATATTTTAACAACATAAAAATATTATATTTAATTCTAGAAAATATTTATAAATATTCTATTATAATAGTTAATATATTTTATTCATAGAAATATACGTGTACAAGTCTTGTATTGATTCTACAACATTATTTCTAGACTTGATATATGATTTAAGTACCGAAACAACAAATATTTAAAATTTCTACTTCTAGAAAAATCACAAAAAATAGGTAAAAATATATATTTATCATTAAAATATACATAACAATTAATTTAGTAAGGATATATGAAGTATCAAGGCTTTTGGATACAAAGAACACTTTTACGAGTGACGGAGTTACAACAAATGTTAAGATTTTTAATAAATACTAAACAAACTAAAAACTTAGCAAAAGGATATGTTTTGGAAAGCTCTTGATGTCGAGTTTATTATAAAAATTATTAATAAGATCAAATCTGACCAAAAATAGGAAAAAATTCACTTTCAACAGATATGGTCTGTTCTGGATACCTTGTCGTAGAATGGATGCCCAGAAAAACCATTTAGAATTGTGTGTGTGGCCAATTAGACATGAAAATAGACACAGTCTTTCCAATAGATTTAGTTTGACAAAAAAATGATGTCGAAAAGTACACGAAACCCTAGATACAAAATAACTTACCTGCTGGAATAAATTTATACTTGGATCCCAAACTTTGGTTGACTTGTAGGTCTATTTTGGTATACTAGAAGAGAATATGAATGTGTGGAGGGTTGATAGGATTGTAGAGGGCCACGTTAGCTTTGCAACGAATATTCATGGAGCATCACGGGAGGTCGAAAAGGGATAGAAAATGGTATTACGGCTGAAAGTGTTCAGCGGGTGTATAGCTGAAGGAATTTTAGGATTATGAGGATAGAGGGGGTTGGTGGCCACTTTATATATATATATATATATATATATATATATATATATATATATATATATATATATATATAAATATATATATATATATATATATATATATATATATATATAAATATATATATATATATATATATATATATATATATATATATTAGGAAAAGGAACTTTATTGATGTATCAGGCGCAAAATATCGAAGCCTATACAAGTAACGTGTTGAGCGCGAAGAGGAAACAAAAATAAAAAGAGGCCAATAGGCAGCCACAGGTGCCTGGCCCAAGACCTATATTAAGCCAGCTGGCTCCAAAAATGGTCCGAAGAGTGAGTGCAGCACCTTTGGATCTTGAGAGTTTGTCGGATGGCTTCTCTGTTCAGTTGTAGGGGATGTATTGTCATCCTTCATATCTGTATTTGTTCATGTTCTTCCAGAGTACCCAACTGCCTGCGGCTGCGATGATCTGATTCCATGAGAGGTTTCCCAGTTGGTGAGGAGATCGTTGAAGGCCCCGGCCCGGTGGACCAGTCCCCAACGGCACGATAGGCATTTCCAGAAATGAGCGGCCAGGTCTCCGGACAGCAGAATGTGTTCTGAGGTTTCTCGGTGGTGCGAAGTGCAACAATGGCATTTGGAGGCAAGGCTGAAGCCTAAGGTGGTGAGGGAGTCATTGGTGGGTAGCTTTTTGAGGGTGTGCTCGCCAGACCAGTACCGACCATTTGTTGGGGATGCATAAGTGCCACAAGGGAATGATCAACGGAGATGGCATACTAATGCCTCTCACCACGATCCTTGTTGAAGCCAACGTAAAAGTTCCGCCGGCGGTAGGAGACCATCTCCAGGTATCTGGAAGGTTGCTGATTTGTATATCGGTGGCGGTCAGGGCATCCGTCGCCGCCGGTCCCATTCAATCGTTGATCCGGCCCCACCTCCACCCCAGCTCGGAGTCCCACAAGTCGCGGATCTCACAATTGGGTGGGGCATTCGGGAAAAGCTGGACGATCGTATCGTCGAGCCTGCACTCGTGCTGTAGTGATGAGCAGTCGTTACCAAGTTACAGGCGGATAAGGGGTTCGGCAAGGTGCCGGCCATGCAGGATACGACGCCATGAAGCAGAGGAGCGATTGTTGGCGACGGCCGTCGCGGGAAGGGAATGTTGAATGTATCTGGCCTTCATGAAAAGAGTCCAGATGGAGTCATCTGTACGGAGTTTGCACCATAACTTCATTGAACAGGCATCAAGGATGTGGGATAATCTGCAGAAGCCTAGACCCCCCTCCTCAGTAGGTTTGGCCATTGATTTTCCGCTGGCTCAGTGGTGCTTGTCCTTGTCGTCTATGTGCCGTTGGGATCATTAAATGTTCAAAATTTGACCGTTGGATTTTCAGTGTTATTGAATCGGTATACCGTCGGTATAGATCGATATTCCGTCGGTATACCAATTTTGTAGACAGAAACTTTCTGTGAACAAAAATCGGTATACCGTCGGTATAGACCGGTATACCGTCGGTATGCCGATTTTCATCCAAAAATGATCCTGGGCTAATTTCTACCCTAGCTTTCAATTTTGCCATCCATTTCTTGTGTTTATAATTATTCCTAAGACTCATTACAGACTTCAGATATACTGTAGCAGGTGCAGGCTTCTTCAGAGTCTTGAAATAATGATGGCATGGCATGCCTTCTTTCCTTAATAGATGTTGGCTTCTTCCTTGACGTCGGCTGTCCAAAGATATCCAGTTTGTGAAAACTGAATACCTTTCAGGGACTTTGCCCCCGAACCCCCGACGAGGGGCGCTGCCCCCTCCACCCCCGTCCGCTGACCGGACAGCGGAACCCCCGAGTGCGTGGCTCCGGAGATGTCGTCGGGTGGTTCAGAGAAATCTTGTGGGATCCGTCGTCTTTGGCCCACCATAATTTATTTATTGTATATGTCCACATTGATCTTGCTTATTGCTTTTCTGCATGTACATGTTAGACGAACAAAGCAATATACATGTAGCAAATATGATAAGATAAAGCACAGTAGGACAATGCTAAGTTTAAGTATAAGAGCTATCGTGATAGCATAAATATTAGTGATATTATAATATTAAACTTAATTGAATAACCATAATTAAAATATAGTTTTGATTTTAGTAACTCAATTAAATTTAAGATATATATAATAAAAACTCATATCACTAATAAGTAAAATAATAAGCACATATCACCAAAGGTATAAGTATAAGTAGAAATTCTATAGTGATAGTATGAAGATTAGTGATAATGAAATGCTAAACTTAATAGATTAACCATATTCAAAAATATAATACAATCATTGGGCCAACAATCTCCCCCTTTTTGATTATGGCAAATCGGTTAAGTTTAGTATGGATACAATAGATGCATGTATCACTAATATACAAAAGACATAAGCAATATCACTAAAAGCATACTACTTCGATTACTTATAACTAAAAACTTATTACTTATAAATACATACTTAACCTTACTTCTCCCCCTTTGACATGATCAAAAATAAGCTTTCCCGTACTAAGAGATAAAATAAAATCAATCTAAAGCATAGAAATCAGAGCATGGAGAACTTATAGACAATCATGATCAAGATATACTAATGAAAAACAATGGAAGAAGGGGGTAATGACAAGTTTATAAAGCTACATTGCCAATGTAGAACATCAAATTTTTAAAAGAAGTATGTCAAAACATAATATAGTTGGTAAAACAAATAAAATTGAAAAACAGTCAAAAAATAGTTTTACCAATTTGGAATCCAAGAAAGAAACTCCAAAACATAATATTATTGTAGGGTGTGAAAATTATGACACGCTGACATAAGACTAAGCCAAAGTCATACGCTCAAGGCCATACGCTCAGTCAAAGCCATACGCTCAAGGCCATATGCTCAGCCAAGGCCATACGCTCATCTAAAGGCCGTACGCTCAGCGAATATTTTATTATTTCCTGAGATGACAGCACAGCATGTATTTAATGAAGGATGAATCTGACACTTTGTCTTTCGTGTAAAGACAGCTGCCCTATGAAGATTAGCCATCGTATAGGTTTTCGAGAATTGATTTTGTCTCTTACGAGGACAGCTCAGCAGCCATCATAAATGTAGAGCCATCATTACTGTCATTTCTGACAGTCTGTCAGCCATCGTATCTGCAACACGACGCTCGAGAGATATTTGTCCGTATTTGAAGATATGGCGTATTTGAGAAGATTGAGGACAGCCACGTGTCTACTTCCTCAATCCATACGGCTCCTTGCCCAACCAAGTGAGCGTATGGACTCCATAAGGCTCCTTGCCCAACCAAGTGAGCGTATGGACTCCATACGACTCCTTGCCAACCAAGTGAGCGTATGGACTCCATACGGCTCCTTGCCCAACCAAGTGAGCGTATGGACTCCATACGGCTCCTTGTCCAACCAAGTGAGCGTATGGACTCCATACGACTCCTTGCCAACCAAGTGAGCGTATGGATTCCATACGACTCCTTGCCAACCAAGTGAGCGTATGGATTCCATACGACTCCTTGCCAACCAAGTGAGCGTATGGACCCCATACGACTCCTTATCAATAAAGTAAGCGTATCAGCCTTATACGGCTCTATGCTATCCAAGTCAGCGTATGTAAGACATGTGCCTTCAAAAGCTAGCGTATGACTCCTCTTCAAAGACAGCGTATCACAGCAAAGGCATCCAGGATGACTTTCAACATACAGTCAACACACGTTCTCACGTGTCCTGTACTCAGTTACTCAGTTATTCAGAAGTTATGCAACGTGGCATCCATGCCACCAATCTCTCCTAGATATATTCTACTACTTTCAACCGCACTCTAATGTGTCTCTATCAGAATTCGCCACGCGTCCCTGCAGTTATGCACACGTCAAGTAACTGACTGAGCGTATGCTTCAGAACAGTTATCCAGAACTCTATAAAAGAGAGTTTCTTCATCTTCATCAGACACTACAGTCAATTTCAGAGAGAACAGAGAGATTGTCCAGTTACTGTCCAAGTTCTTCAAAGTTCGAGTTTTCTTTATCGCATCGTCCAAGGGATAAAGTAATCGTCTTCTAGATTAGATTCCTACAGTTGTAATTTTCTCAGATACAAAATAATAAAGTGAATTTATTTATGGAAAACAAATTGGCGACTCTGCTGGGGAAAGCTGTCTCCTCCAACGAGATAGCAACAACTCAATGCGATACTTCGTCGATCGGCTCGATGAAGAAGACGATGGTCGTACAATTCGACCAATCTGCTTACGAAGAAATGCTCAAGGCGAAGGAGGGCTGAACTGCTTCCTCCGCTCTTCCTGCTGCCAAGAAGAAGGGACGCTCTGCCTATGTCCCTAAGTCTTCTTCAACAGCCCAAGACGTTTCTGTCACTTCTCACGCTGATAAGAACACGTCTTCAACTTCAACGAAGCACACTTCGGCTTCTCTGAACACGGCAATAGTGGCTTCTTCTAGTCACGCTGACAAAGTGGGTTCTTTAACCAAGTCAGCGTGTCCAAGGAAAACCATCTTTGGATATGTCAAAGTCTCTTCTCCTTCTACTCTTACGACAGCAGTCGGCTCTTTAGCCATTGATGACTCTGTGCGTATGGCAGTCAAAGGGCAGCGTACGACGAAGGCAGCATACAAAAGCCAACAGCAGGCAGTATACACTAAGCCAAAGCCAGCGTATGCTAATAAAAAGGCAGCGTATGACTAGAAGTCCAAACTGAAGTCAGCGTATGCTAACAGATACAGTCCTTTGACTGTTTCTCAAAATCAGGCTGGGGGTTCTCTTCCACAGAACATACAAATGATTCCCCCACAACTTGCACATCTTGTACCAACCAAGGAGAAAGACTCTTTAGTCAACTCCCCTACTCCTAAGGTCTTTACCTCTGGAGTTAGTTTGACTAGTACTTTTACTAGATCAAACAAAGGAAAATGCCTTTTGGCTACTTCCTCTAAAGATGGATTATTACCGACTCCTAGTCGGAATAATACCCATCTTCCTTCTCTCAAAATTTCTTGATCTGAGAAAGGCAAATTACAAGTATCCAAGACTGATACCAAAGTCATATCTCCTACGGATCTTCGTAACAAGCTTAATCAGAATCATCTCAGTTCCACTTCTGGTATTAAGAAGCCTGATCAAACTGAAACAAGTATACTAGACCCTGATACAGAATATGCCAAGAACTATGTGGCTCAAATTAATCAGTCTTTATACACTCAAGAACCGAGAAGACAGAAGAACAAAAGACAAGTTTCTACACAGAAACTATCTTCAAGTACTTCCCAATCTGTTCCTACAGATCTCCGGGAGTATTTGCAAAATAAACGAAGAATTGACACTCCATCTGGCCATGACATTGCTCATATTTGCCATGAAAAGCATGGTTGCAACTTCCAACCTCAGGTTGTGATTCAGTGTTATTGTTCACCAAAAAGACGATCTGTTTTCGAACGGATTCAATATGAACCAATATTGGATGAAGATGAACCTCTTTATGCTTCTGTCAACATGACCTCCAGAAATATTGGAGGTAGCATACGGTCTGATGCTATATCAGATTCTGAAGATGGTGTTTATCTCGGCACCCGATCCAGGACCAGAGCCTTGGCCAGGGTCTCTTCTTCTTCTCATCCAAGTAGTAATCCGGAGATCACAGAGGATTTCCTTGGAGAGTCCAACTTTCCAGTATTGACTCCCGTAAATAGCCCCGAGAAAGATACTGACTCACACAGCGATGATTCAGAACAGACTGTTTCATCGTCTATTCCTCGAATGATTACCACTTACATGGTGGATGGAAATCATGAACCTTCAACTAGCACCGAAGCTCATGAACAAAGGATTTCTTCCTTGGAACAACAGTTACGAGATATGGCAGATACATTGAATGCTATGCACACTCTTATGCAAGCTCAGCATCAAACTCAGCAAGTCCAACAGACAGCCCCTCCAGTTGTATTAAATACTCCTGTTGCTCCAAACCCGGAACCCTCTACTATTCCGGGGGTACAATCTAATGTTCCTGTAAAACCAACTCCAAGTCAGTCTAGAGCTGGGGGTGGTACATATGCTGTAGTTCCTCCTCCCAATTACACTCAACAAGTTACAACTCCACAATCCTCTGGAATTGTTACTGAAGAGTTAAGGAATCTCCGAACTCAGTTTGAGGCATTCAAACAGAAGGATGGTTTACAAAGGTTAGGTATCAAGCAACCTTACCCGATAGAATGGAAGCAAGTATCATATCCTCCTAAATACAAGCCTCCGACTATTTCTTTCTTTGATGGGACAACCTCCCCAAGTCAGTTCATTAATCACTTTGAAGTAATGACTGATCAGTTGCAACCAAGCGATGCCCTCCTCACTCGGGTGTTCGTCGGATGTCTCAAAGGAACAGCTTATGAATGGTATAGAAGCCTCCCTGATGGGTGCATTACCTCATTTGCTGGTTTCAAACAAATATTTCTTGAACGGTTCTATGAAGGACTCAATGACATGACCATGTCAGCCCTCATAAGAATTAAACAAAAAAATAATGAGACTACTGAGGACTTCATTGAAAGATTCAGAAGAGAAGCCCTTAAAATGCCTCTCGGAACTCCTGATGCTGTTACTATCGACACTTGCAAGTCGAATCTCTTACCAATCATCAGCATGTGGACAGGGTCCACTCAGTTCCAAGATTGGCCTTCATTCATCGTCAGTACCAAAGCTGTCGAAGTCAGTGCTGAGACCTTCAAAGGCCTAGGGGTACAAATGGCTCCCAAGGAATCAAATCAGAGTGCTAGCAATAGTACGCGACCCAATAATCGAAAAGGGAAAGAGGCTCTTGAAGTCAATCTCCAAAGCAGTAGTCAAGAGGTAAAGGCTACCCAAGCTACCCCAGCTCCAACAAATCAATAACAGAGACCTCCTCGGCCGAAGGAAGAATATTCTTTCGACGATGACGATGTTCAGGGTATTTTTGAATGCTTGCTCAAAGGTAACAAAATACAATTGCCAGAAATCAAAAAGCCTGATGAAGCCAACAAGACAGATCATCCAAAATACTGTCCATATCATAGAATGCTGGGTCATACAATCCGGTCTTGTTATGTATTAAAAGGAAAGATCTAAGAGATGATTAAATCAGGAGCTGTGACACTGACACCCAAAGACAAGACAGTCACAGCAAATGTAATTTCAATGCAGTTCGATGACTTTCCTCCTTTAATGGTGGAAAGTGGGATTGTTCCTATCCCCAAAGCAACTCTCGAAGTTGTAAACATTCCACCAGCACAGAATGAAGGACTTGTTCCTGTCACAACTAAGAAAGGAGAGATCATGTGGATCCACCCGGATTTAATGACAGAGTTTGAGACATCTTCCTCTTCTCCTCGGAAGACTCCTTTATCTAAAAAGAAGCTCGAAAAGACTAAGTCATGCAATGTGACTTCTAGTTTCACACCCGATTTTTATCTAACCTCTACTTTCATCTTGGCAGGAAATTTACTCCCTATGGAGATAAAATCTGTACCTCAATCTGAAGATAGGTACAAGCCTGTATTTCATCTATACAGTTCACAATCTCGTGAATTAATGGCGAAGATGGGTTATGATCTAGCCACTGCTCCTGGTTTGAACTCAGGCAAAGGACTCCGAGCACCTTTAGCCATCACTATGAGGCATAATCAATCTCGAGTTGGCCTAGGTTTCTGGAATGAAGCTCTCATCAAGTATAAAAGAACCAAGAGCAAGATAAAGAATTGCAACATGGTTTCTATAGACCCTGAACCGGAATCTGAAGTCGAAGTTCATGCTGGAACTCGGTCAGGAAAAATATATCTGAAAGATTATGCTGACATTCCTGGAGAAACTCTTGATGTCCCTCCGGTTACAGTTCCAATACCAGTCTCTACTGAAGAGCCTTCAAATGATCCTGTTGAGACAGTTCCTTCTAAGTCAACAGCAGCTGACAAAGGCAAACAACAAGTCCGCTTCGATAAACCATTGAAGAAATCATCTCCTACAGGACTTGAAAAGCCTTATAATTTTGATATATTGGCTCAACTAGCCAATACACCAGCTAAATTATCAATCTTTGAGCTCTTACGCCTCTCTAAAGAGACTCGAGAAACTCTGAGTGAAGCAATGCTGCAAGCAGAAACCTGCCTAACTCTCCTCAAGAAGTTGGAAACAGAACCTGTCTCTCATTGCCATAATGTATTGGAATTTATTCCAAACATTACCTTTACGCAGGACGATATGCTGCTAGAGGATAATCGACATGACCGTCCTATATATCATACAGGATATATCGATTCTATGAAGGTTGATCGTCTACTAATTGATCCAGGATCCGCTCTCAGTATTATGCCAAAGGCTATGCTAGATGCACTGAAGATACCTGTGCATAGTCTGTCCAGCACTATCACTACCATCTTGGGATTCAATCAAGGAAAAAGTGAGCCTTTGGGCAAGATTCGCCTCAAATTTCAAATAGGCGATCTTCGTACTAAAGTCACTTTTTACATCATCGACAATCATGGTTGCTCATACAATGCTCTATTGGAGAGACCATTCTTGCATGAACATAATGTCGTTCCTTCGACTCTTCATCAGTGCTTCAAATATGTTGATGATAATGGAGAAGTTCAAAAGGAGGTTGCAGATCTCTATCCATTTAAAGGAGTCGAAGCTTACTTCAATGACGCTCGCATGTACAAGGATGAATATTCAAAAGTCTTGCAAGCTATGGATAATGATGATGAGATATCAAAAGTCGATACTTTTGTTATTCCTGTAAAAGGGCGTATCACTCCTCCGCAGTCTGCTAAATCATCTGAAGAAGGCTCACTGATAATTCCTGTCAGTGGACGTACTACTTCATCATCTGCCCAAACTCCACAAGGCTCACTGATAACTCCTGTCAGTGGACGTACTACTGTATCATCTTCCCAAGCTCCACAAAGTTCGCTGATAATTCCCGTCAGTGGACGTGCCACTCCCCCTCCATCTTCTCAGGCTAGACCAGATACTCTAGTCATTCCAGTCAGTGGACGTACTACTTATCCACGATCTTCTTCAAGGGAGCTCACCTCTTCTGAGCCTTTTGTTATCGATCTTAATCGAAACAAAACTTCTGATCGCTCTTCCTCTCCCCCTTTTGTCATTAATTTGACTAAGTCTGATAAGGCTCAGCCTTCTGTTATAAATACAGTATCTAATATTAATGAAGCATCTCCTTTGCAGTATATTGATGTCTGTAATTATGTACAAAGTTATTTACAATTGCTAGATAGCTTAGAGCCACTAACTATAGGAGTTGTTCAAACTCTTCATACAGACGTATCATTGGAGTCTATACAAAAATTATATTTCGTGGTCCCTATTAGAAAGAAAGGAGAAAATCCAATATTCTTCTATAAAGGACCCCAGAATCCTCCTAATCTGGAAGAAGATGACAAAAACGACTATACTGGAAGGTTACAACTGCGTCGCTATAGTCAACAGTCCAAAAATATCATCAAGAATATGGGTTATGACTTCAGAACCAGTCTCAATAATGGAAAAGAAAGAAGAATGCCTGTTCGAATTCCTCCACTAAAATACGGAAGGACAAAATGTGGTTTAGGTTACATTGTTCCTACCTCCTTTATCAACATAGTCCATGAAGATTCAAAATCCGATGAAGATGAACGATCTGAGTCTTCCGATTCCCTCTCTTGGGATTCTGACATGAGTATTGGCGATCTTCATCGCTCTATTCTATCCATCAATATGGTCTCTGTTGATGGCCCGTAAGAAAATGATGAAGAAGAGGATGATTTTGAAATATCACCCGAATCAGAACAATGGGCTCAAAGATTAGATAATCAATGGGAATTCAGGTTCGAGCAGAGGGAACCTCCTACTGAAGATAAACTGATCCAAATTGATGTTGGTGAAGAAGGGTCCCCTAAACTAATATTCATCAGTGAAAGTCTTTCAGAAACAGATAAACAAGACATGATCAGGCTTATTCATGATTATATCGATGTCTTCGCCTGGAGTTATGAGGATATGCCAGGACTAGATCCAAAGATTGTAATGCATAAACTTAATATCATGCCAAATGCTAAACCAGACAAACAACAACAGCAACGATTTCGTCCAGATATTATGGATGCAATTGAAGCTGAAGTCAACAAGCTTATGGCTTCCGGATTTATTCGAGAGGAACAACATCCTGAATGGGTAGCTAACATTGTTCATGTCCTCAAAAAGACCGGCAAGATCCGAGTCTGTATAGACTTTCGCGATCTCAATGCAGCTTGTCCTAAAGATGAGTTTCCTCTTCCAATTACCGATGTCATGATCGATAACACATGTGGTTTCGAACGAATGTCATTCATGGATGGGTATTCGGGATACAACCAAATCAAAATGTTTCCAGACAATGAGAGACATACTTCCTTCAGAACGCCAATCGGTACATACTGTTATACAGTGATGCCGTTTGGTCTCAAGAATGCAGGAGCAACATATCAGCGAGCAATGAGCACTATATTCTGCGAACATCTCCGGAAAATAGTCGAATGCTATGTTGATGATATTGCAGTCAAAAGTCGACAAAAGGAGGATCATATCCAAGATTTGAAGACTATCTTTGATTTAATGCGTCAGTATCAACTTAAAATGAACCCTACTAAGTCCTTCATGGGCGTCTCTAGTGGCAAATTTCTCGGCTTCGTCATTACCGCTAAAGGTATACACGTGGATCCCGAGAAGATCAAAGCCATTCAAGAGATGCGTTCTCCACGCACCTTAAAAGAGCTACGAGGATTTCAAGGAAGAATTGCTTATATCAGGAGATTCATTTCCAACTTATCAGGACGCTGCAGACCATTCAACAAACTTCTGAAGAAAGGTGTATCTTTTGTCTGGAATAAAGAATGTCAAAAAGCATTTGACGATATCAAACAGTATCTCATGAACCCTCCGGTTTTGGTACCTTCCGTCTCGGGAATACCATTCCTTCTATATGTTCGAGCCATGGATCATTCTCTTGGTGCATTACTGGCCCAAAAAAATAAAGATGGCCATGAACAGGCTATTTATTATCTCAGTCGCACAATGACAGGTGCTGAACCGCGTTATTCTCCAATCGAGAAAGAATACCTAGCATTAATGTTTGCTGTTCAGAAAATGCGACATTATATTATCGGTCAAACGATTCACGTCATTTCCAGAGTGAATCCCATCAGGATTATGATGAAGAAACCCGGTATTCTCAACTCCAGATTAGCTAATTGGGGAATTTTGTTAGCTCAATACGACATGCATTATATTCCTTAAAAGTCAGTTAAAGGACAAGCTCTTACTGATTTCTTGGCAGCTCATGCGGTTTCAGAAGATTCTAAATTATATGATGAGATTCCTGATGAAGTCCTGGATTCAAATCTGGTTTCTGAAGAAATTCCTACCTGGCGTCTATTCTTTGATGGAGCATCTAGAATAGGTCCTAACGGCGATATTGTCGCCAGAGTTGGGATTGTTCTCGTATCCCCAGAAGGATTAACTATTCAGAGGGCTTATTCTCTGGATCAATTATGTTCAAACAATGTAGCCGAATACAATGCATTGCTCATCGGTCTTCAACTTGCTAAACATCTAGATATTCAATATTTAGAAGTTTATGGAGACTCCAAGCTTATCATCAATCAGATCAGAGGAACGTATGAAGTTCGTCATCAAGATTTGATACCTTATCATCGAGCAGCACTCTCTATGGCCTCATCCTTTGAAGGTTTCTTTATTGAACATATTTGACGAGCCTATAATGCAGAAGCTGATGCTTTGGCTAATCTTACCGCTGTATTAGCCATACCAATCAGACGTCAGCAAGTAATAGTGGTTTATAACCGAGAATTATTCTGCGTTGAGAATAATCTGGCTTTGGCTTTTCCCCATAATCTCCATGAAGATTCTCTCAACTTTGATACCGGATTAAAGTTTGACAAAGTGTCCTCGTCTTCTTCTGATTCTACTATGGAATATGTCTTTTCTAATGAAACAGAAGCCATAACTGAAGACTGGAGACGCCCGTTTCTAGACTTTGTTTTATATAACATACTTCCTGATAATCTGAGTGAAGCAGCGTCTATTCGGCGTCGATCTCTCAGATTCTATTATAATCATACTACGAAGACACTATATCGTCGGTCCTACGACGGTCTTCTCCTCCGATGCATCGCTGGTGAAGAAGCACAACAGATTGTTCGTGAAGCACATGATGGTGTTTGCGGAGCCCATCAACTAGGTCCTAAGCTTCAAGATCGTATCCGACGTATGGGTTATTATTGGCCCACGATGGTGGCTGACGCTATTCAATATGCTCGGAAATATAAAGCTTGTCAAATTCATGCAGACTTTATCCATCAACCGTCAGAATTCTTATACCTAACAGCGACATCATGGCCCTTTGAAGCTTGGGACATGGATGTTATTGGTCCTATTAACCCACCATCATCAAAAGGACATCGGTTTATTCTAGCAATAACCGATTACTTTTCCAAATGGGCTGAAGCAATCCCGTTATCCGAAGTCAAAACTTCTAATGTTATTAACTTCGTCAAACATCATGTCATCTATCGATTTGGTGTTCCTCGGCGTATTATCCATGATAACGGACCGCAGTTCGTCAGTCAGAAATTTACTCGATTCTACGACGACCATCGGATCAATAATTTAGCTTCTACAGCATATAATCTAGCAGCTAATGGATTGGTAGAAGCTTTCAATAAAACGATCATCAAACTCTTGAAAAAATTCATTTCTTCCGATAAACGCAACTGGAGTGAGAAGCTTGGTGAATGTTTATGGGCCTACCGCACCACAGTTCGCAATGCAACCGGATGTACGCATTTTTCTTTGGTATATGGGTGTGAAGCTGTTCTTTCCCTCGAGATCCAGATTCCTTCTCTGAGAATTGCAATCTCCAATAAACTTACAACAAAAAACAATGATCGTCTTCGACTTCAAGAATTGGAAGCTCTAGATGAAAAACGATTGTATGCTCAACAAAATTTCGAGCTGTATCAGGCCCGAATCTCAAAAGCTTTTAACCGGAAAGTCAAAGTCAGAGCATATCAGAAGGAAAAACTGGTCCTTACTGTCAGACGTCCTATGACCATGACACATATGAGCAAAGGCAAATTTGACGCGAAATGGGAAGGCCCATTCGTAGTAAACAAAGTCTTCTCTAACGGAGCATACCAGCTTGCCTCTTTGGATGGAAAAGTCACGATGATGCCTATCAATGGCAAATTCTTAAAGAAATATTATATATAATATTTTTATCATTCCCCAGCAAATATAAAATCAAAGTTAATTCTTCTCTACAAAAGTTATCTCGATATCGTTATCCCTAGAGGAAACTGATATTCTACCATGTATCATTTTCCCAGAGAATTTGATATTTTGTCTTATTAGATCCCCAGTGGATTTAATAAAGATCTTGTATAGAAAATCATGTCCATATTTCCTCTGAATTTTCTATCTTAGTATGTATCATATTTTCTATTTTATGAAAATGATATCTCGTCTTTTGATTTCCGAGTCCAAAGATCATGGAGAATAGAATCCAAAGGTATCTTTATATCTGAATTTTATTTTCTCTAATCAGTATTAAACTAAAATTATCTTTGGTTTAATATCATGATAGAGTTACAAAGTTTATTTGTATATTCTATTCTATTGAAATATGTCATGTATTGTTTACCTCTGAATATGTTTTCTACAAAAATATCATCCACAGAATTGAAATCAAGTCAAAATATTCATTTCAATCAAAATCAAAATATTGATTACAAATGGGTATCAAAACTTCAGCACATGATAAATGTAAAAGATCTATTTATGAGGAGTAATTATCTCCTAAATACGAACGATTACATTATTTATCTTTTCTTCATGAGCTTTCTTGATTCGCTCTGCTGTTTCAGCTCCAATCATCCGTTGGTCATATTCCACAATAATAGAGCTACGGCGATTGGTCTCTTCAATCTGATTGGTTTGCATCAATTCTCGCTCTTGCTGTAAAAATTGACAGCGTTCAGCTGCAGATTTACGATCAGTAGCAATCTCTGATTGTTCTTTTTCCACGGAGGCAATTTCTTCTGAAGACGAGCTAGCTCTTCTCTCAACTTTCTAAGCTCTTCAGCTTTTGATGTTTCATCTTTCTCTAGGCGCTCCATATTCTGACGAGTATTTATTATTTCTTCGTCTTTCGCCATTAACTCTTTAGAAGACTGAGCGAGGAATTCTGTCAGAGCAATGTGCTGAGCTTGAGCTTCATTCTCCAATTGAGCAATCTCAGCTGCAGTCAGAGACTCAATATCCTCCTTTTTAATCTTCCAGTATTTATGGATGTTTGCTTCTAAATCCTTCAGGAGATGTCCAATAAAGACACATTGGGTCTCATAACCAGCTTGTCTCAAAGCTGAAAGTGGAAAACTAGTCGCCTCTCGAAGACTCGAAAAGGGCATAGTCTCATCCTTCATAAGTCGTCTCGAGAATGTATCCAGATATGAATAAATAATATCTGAATACATCTCCATGATCTTTGCTATCCCTGTGTCAAAACCGAGAGTAGCTGCAATAGTAGAGGAAGGAGCAGGAGGAGCCTCTATTCTGGGAGCTGAAGTGAGTGCTTTTGGAGAACTCGGCAAATGTGAACTCCCCTCACCCACATCAGTTTGGACAAGTGGGGCTTGAGTAGAACTCATAGCCGGTGCAGTTCCTACAGCTGTTGGAATCAAAGAAGCATGATCAAAACTAAAAGACAATAAAGCAGAGACAAGACAAAATTTTGATGAATAAAATATTACCTGGAGCTGGTTCATATTCAGTTTCCTTCAGATCATTCAGACCGGCTTGTAGTCTGTTCAGAGTGCTTTCTGACACGGGATTTATTTCACTGCTGCCCGCCCCAGAAGTACTCGGAACTTGAACTTCTATTTCCATATGCCTCTCCGGCTCTTGTGTTAATCCTGAGTGTTGACCAATTGTCTTTAGTACATCAATTGGAGTTTTAGACGGGGATTCATCGTCTATCTCCATGTCTTCTTCTCCAAAAGAATGAGACGACGGTTCATAGTCAACTTGTTCGCTCTCTGAAGCTTCAGCAATTGGTTTGAGAGAAGTGGCTTCCTTCACTGATTCTCCCGAAATCAGTAAGTCATTAGCTGTTTCAGTCTGATGCTCGGCCTCTACCGCAGGTTGACTAATCTCCTGCGCATCATCGGCCATTAGCGGAATCGATCCTATATCAGAAGGCATGGATGACCCAGCAGATTCAGGAATATCTTCTTCAACATGTTCTGTCTTTACAGAAAAATCAAAGGCAGCTTGTTTTTCTGAAGCCAATCGCACAGCACGATCGGTGGGACTCTCTGCATCGAGACAAATTACGGATTTAGTTTTTGAAACTATCACTTTCCTTCCTATTCTTTTTGTGAATGGAACAGTAGGATAATTATCTTTTGGATCACTACCTGCTTTATCAGCATCTCTGACTCGATTGGAAGCAGGAGAAGTCCCTGGAATGATAATTCCTCCACGATTTCGAGTCTCTGCTCGAGTGACTCTTTTTAGGGCAGGCCCAGCAGCACCTTTGCCCCGCTTCCTCTTTGGGGTATTATCGGCAGATATACTCTCTTCAGCACTCCCGATGGGTACATGTAATGGTTGATGAAGGTCATCAGAGAAGAAAGTTTCTAAAACTTCATCATCAACTTCATCAGTAACCAGCGGATCTTCTTGGTCATGACAATCTCTAGGCAGGACTGATTTAGTTGATTTCTTTTCAATATGAATAAAGCTTCTACCTAAGATGCTGAATTTTTCATCAAAGGTATTAGCTGATACATAGAATTTGGCATAAGACGCCAATATTCTAGCTCCTCTCTAATAGGTGACCGGATCTGGCATGGAAAAGGTAGCTCATGTACCTTTAGCAATGTAATATATCCAAGCTCTGGCACCATCAATCAACCCGCCTTGATAACCAAAACACGTCGTTGTATTACCCACATGCAACTGATCATAACCAAATTGTCGAGCAAACCTGCTCGGAAGATATGGTTCTAGATAAGTGATGTTGTCACGACGGCAGATTAAATGAGATGGCCTGATCCTCTTCAGCCATTCATGTTGAATCTCATCCAATTCATTGCCACCAATGCCATCAATCAACCTCCCAGGCATGGTTTCATAACCAATAGGTAGAGGAACACAAGCGAAGCTCCATAGTTCTCCCCTGTTTAATATAGTTCTACAATCTGTCAAAGTGTATATTTCCACTTTGGTGTGTGACTGCATCTTTCCAGAAAGGTGTCATCTGGTCTAGCCATCCCAGCATTCATAAGAGATTCGAAATGCAGAAGCAACCATCCAAATAAATATGTAAAGGGCATTTCTACCCGAGGAAAGGATGTAAGGCTCTTCCTTGCCAATTCGAACATTCTGTCTGTATATGCCCTTAATCCAGCATTCAGACGGCATGTCATTGCTGTCAGCAAATCCATCTTATATCCGAAAATCAGACGGACTGCTGCGAAGACAACTCCTCTGTGCATCCTGTATGCTGAACAGGTGCCAGGAACTACGAATTTTCTCAGCCAGAGAGATATAAATCCGGCCAGATGACCTTCAGCGGATAATTCTCGGCTGCCCTGCTTAATATAGGTCTCAAACCTATCACCGGCTTTATAAGTGCCTTCGTCTTCCTCAATGACGATGTCGTCATGAGTGGTGTCCCGGATGAGCTTGTCAATCTCAGCTTGATTCAGAGGTTTAAATTCACCGACATATTGCTCAGTCTTCTTCTTCTTCTGAACTTCATCAGTACGGCCTTGAAATAAATAGGCCATCCATTTAGAAGAATAACAGTTAGAATCTCCTTCCCCGCCTTGTCCTTTATAAAAAGCCTTACAAATACTGTAATGGCATATCAATTCTTCAAAGACATGAAGAACCATTGGGTTGGCTTCGGAGATCTTATTCATTTCATCAACGAAAGGGATATACTCTTCATATGGCAAATCTGCTGTTGGCAGCTGAGAAATATATGCCATTTCATGAAGGGCGAATCCCATCTCGCCTCTTGGGGTCATGAAGGTGCCGGTACGGTAGTTATACCTCTCCGCTAACGCCAAGAACAAATTCGGGTTTGGCCTAAAACCATAAGCAGTGCACTTAATGGCATCATATAGGCCTATCACTTGTAACTGTTCACCAAAATTCTTCAGAATCCATTTCACAAGAGCAGTCCATCTGGTATTCTTCGGATTTACCAGACCAGTCAACCTCATAGACTGTTTTGGGTAGATGGCATTTTCCAGTTGAGCAAATTCGTTTGCAAAGCTTGGGACTCTGACTGGCTTCAGCAGTGCCGAGTCCTTAGGAGGGATGGTGGCAGGTAGCAGTCCTCGCAAAGCTGTGACATGTGGTTCAGTACCACTGCAGAATCTTCCTTGACGGTATCCTATCCACCCAGCCTTTGCTTGTCGGGATGGAGTGATATCCCACTTCATTTGTCTTTGACAACTCGCATGAAATAAGCGAGCTATGTTGATGCTTTTTGATAAACCAGTCAGATACATTGGCTGATTCACATCACCATCCCTATAATAACAGTATGATACTTTGTCCAGAGTAGGCTGAGAGTTTATGTTAATAGCATCTCCGAAAAGAAATGCTGGCTTCGAGTGGGTAACACCATCTACACTCTGTAAAGGCAGTCCACTCATCAAGTTCAGCAAAGTGTCATTTTCCTGATTTGTCAAAAGAGCTATCCTTGTAGAAGGTCCATCGAATTGGGGAAAACGAACATGTGATAGGTCACTTCTATAGTTATTTCCTACACATCCTTCAAATTCTGCCTCCTGAGCCAGAATATCCACTGCAAAAGAAGAATAAGAAGTTAGAAATCTTCAACACAAAGAGATGCAAAGTCCAGCAAACGCTCAGTTTTTCTTGAGCGTATGGCAGACTCAAAGTTCAGCATACGCTCAGTTTTCCTTAAGCGTATGATAGACTCAAAGTTCAGCATATGTTCAGTATATCCTTAGCGTATGGCAGACTCAAAGAACCATATACGCTCAGTTTATCCTAAGCGTATGACAGATTCAGAGATCACTTTTAACGCTCAGTCTATCTTAAGTGAATGATTTTAAAAGTTCAGTTTATGTTCAGTTTGAGCGTATCAGCGTATGGTTGACAAGATGATCATCAAAAACATACGCTAACACAGGAGTTAGCGTATCTCAGTGAGACAACTCGCCATAGCATATTCTTTCAAGACAGCATATTTTGACATTTCTATCAAAAATACGCGTATCATACAGAATACGCTCCAAACATATTTTTCGTATAAACAAAAAAATATGGGATACGGCTAAACCCTAAAGAGGGAAGCGTATTTTCTGACGTATTTGACCCTAAAAAGGGGATACGTTTTATGATTTGGTTCTAACAGAGCCCTAAATAGGGAATAGTTACTGTTCATCATCATCATCCTCACCATAGAGAGGCTTCAATGGGCGTTCACTTCGTCGAACGCGCTCATTGGTAGTCTTCTTAGCAGCGGCGGCGGCGGGCTGAGATGACTCCGCAGGAGCCTTCCCCTTTCCCTTCGCAGCAGCATCAACCTTGGGCGCCATTGATAAAGCTTGAGTCGAAGAAGAAGAAGTTGAGTTTTTAGTTTCTTTTTTCTCTCTCGAAGACGAATGCAAAAGTAAAGAAATAAATTAGGTCTTGGAAGACCTATTTATAGAAGAAAAGAAGAAGTTCAAACGGCGGATATTCTTTAACAGAATCCCTAAAGATTTGCACTGATATTGAGGAAGATAACAAACTTATGCCAGCGTGTCAGGACTTATTCCCACTTTAAGTTCAAAGTAATTTCGAACTTTTGAAATTCATAAAGTTCGAAAACTTTGAAGGGGGTCTTGTAGGGTGTGAAAATTATGACACGCTGACATAAGACTCAGCCAAAGTCATACGCTCAAGGCCATACGCTCAGTCAAAGCCATACGCTCAAGGCCATACGCTCGTCTAAAGGCCGTACGCTCAGCGAATATTTTATTATTTCCTGAGATGACAGCACAGCATGTATTTAATGAAGGATGAATCTGACACTTCGTCTTTCGTGTAAAGACAGCTGTCTTATGAAGATTAGCCGTCGTATAGGTTTTCGAGAATTGATTTTGTCTCTTACGAGGACAGCTCAGCAGCCATCATAAATGCAGAGCCATCATTACTGTCATTTCTGACAGTCTGTCAGCCATCGTATCTGCAACACGACGCTCGAGAGATATTTGTCAGTATTTGAAGATATGGCATATTTGAGAAGATTGAGGACAGCCACGTGTCTACTTCCTCAATCCATACGGCTCCTTGCCCAACCAAGTGAGCGTATGGACTCCATACGGCTCCTTGCCCAACTAAGTGAGCGTATGGACTCCATACGACTCCTTGCCAACCAAGTGAGCGTATGGACTCCATACGGCTCCTTGCCCAACCAAGTGAGCGTATGGACTCCATACGGCTACTTGCCCAACCAAGTGAGCGTATGGACTCCATACGACTCCTTGCCAACCAAGTGAGCGTATGGATTCCATACGACTCCTTGCCAACCAAGTGAGCGTATGGATCCCATACGACTCCTTATCAATAAAGTAAGCGTATCAGCCTTATATGGCTCTATGCTGTCCAAGTCAGCGTATGTAAGACATGTGCCTTCAAAAGCTAGTGTATGACTCCTCTTCAAAGACAGCGTATCACAGCAAAGGCATCCAGGATGACTTTCAACATACAGTCAACACACGTTCTCACGTGTCCTGTACTCACTTACTCAGTTATTCAGAAGTTATGCAACGTGGCATCCATGCCACCAATCTCTCCTAGATATATTCTACTACTTTCAACCGCACTCTAATGTGTCTCCATCAGAATTCGCCACGCGTCCCTGCAGTTATGCACACATCAAGTAACTGACTGAGCGTATGCTTCAGAACAGTTATCCAGAACTCTATAAAAGAGAGTTTCTTCATCTTCATCAGACACTACAGTCAATTTCAGAGAGAACAGAGAGATTGCCCAGTTGCTGTCCAAGTTCTTCAAAGTTCGAGTTTTCTTCATCGCATCGTCCAAGGGATAAAGTAATCGTCTTCTAGATTAGATTCCTACAGTTGTAATTTTCTCAGATACAAAATAAATAAAGTGAATTTATTTATGGAAAACAATTATATCAATTAAAACTCTAGTTTTGGAAGGAAGCGATATACCAATTGAAATAAAAGATTTCAAACAAGAATTTCAGTCAAAAGCCCATAAGGATTAGATAATTTTCAAGTAATTGATATTAAAAAAAATACCAATTGAGATAGTTAGAAGATATAAACTTAATACCAATTGAAATATAAACTTGAAACAATGATTAAAAAGCCATTTGAAAGTCAAAATTGTCCACAAATAAATAGTAGAACAAATAATGAATGATCAGTGAAATAGAGCAATTGATATAAAATAATCTATTTATTTGCAAAATCTATTTTCTTATCCAAGTTAATTAATTTGAACTCAATTACCTTATCATGCTATGTGAATATCCTTTGGATAAACATGAAGGTAAAGGAGAAAAATACTTCAGAAAGAGACACTCAGTCAACTTGAATGCTCCCCCTCAAAGTATTACCAATATAGATAAACAAGAATTTTAGATAAGTCCTCAATAAGAAAAGCCAAATCAATTAAGCATATAAGGAAAGCCAAAACAATGAAAGCACAATAGTCATCAAGATAAGATAAGAAAGTTAATATTAACAAGATGACTTATTTAATCCATATAAAAGAGAGAGATAAATAATAAAGACACTTGCATATACTCTCATAAATCCTTCACAAATAAAAATATCATGACCTCAATCAATAGGATATGAAAAAGAAGAAAATATGGGTCCATGATGAACTAGGTATACGACATATTACATGATATAAATGAATTGAATCAATTAATTTGCTCTCCCTCAAAATATGTGTCTAGTTCCAAAGCACTTATAGCATAAAATATATAACTAAAGGATTTCGGGGTAAATCAACTATGGATTTCTTCCCTTTGCTCAATGCATATAAGGCTAAAATATCGTCTAAAGACGAATAATATCATCTTTAGTCAAGAAGAGATATCTAATTAATAGCCGCTAAAGATAAAAAAATTAGAAGAATATTCCAATTAAGCACGTATAATCAAAAGATGGCATACATTAATCTATATAGATGGATCTCATATTTAAATATGATAGATCAATGTATGTTATCCTTTGAGAAAATGTCATCATGAAAAAGAATAAAGTCAATTAAGAACAATCATGATGATAGACAAAATATAGCTCAAAAATAAAATAAAAATAAAACTCAAATATCATGTCCATGATTATCTAATTAAGAAAGAATCAACCAATTTATTAATTTACATGGACTAGGTATGTTTCACCATATATGTACCCATCAACGGGTAAAATTCAAACCTTGCTAATGGTAAATAATAATCTATAAAGTTCAAATAGCAAAGGTCCATATGTGGCAATCCATGAGTAGTCAAAGTAGAGTAATAAATTAGCTTGATAATCACATAATAAGATAATATAGGACTACTCAACCATTAGGATCTTTTATCAATAAAAATAAACAAATTAAACATGATCCAACAAATCTCATAAAGAAAATCCCAAATCCATATTTATAATAAAATATCATAAATCAATAAAAAATATGGAAAAGAGTCATTCTCATTTAAATGATTACAAATATAATCAAAAAGAGATGTAAATGATAATATGATGAAATCGTGACTCAAAATGAGAAAAATTTAAGAGATACTAATGACTAGTATGGAAGAAAGTTAAAGTAAGGAATCACAAACCTCTTTTGAAAAACAAGATCAAATCAAATATTTGTCAAACTAGTTTTAGAGAACAAGACATACGTATCTAAAATAGAATACAAATCACATCAAGACAATTCATACATCTTGTTTTTGGAAACTAGCATATCATATATAGATTGAAACGAAAAACAATAGCTAGAAGAGTGAATATGAACATAGATTATATAGCTTAATAATATATCATAACTAAGCAAGCTACATAACTAATTAAGATTAATAAGGTAAGTCATTAACAAGATAAAAGTTCTCATTAAAACTTAAGTCACAAACATTAAAGATACTTGCTTAAGCATAGAGTTCACAATTAAGGGCATACATTTTGAATGATCAAAATAATTTATAGACTCTTTACTAAGCAATGATAAGAGCAAGAAGATAGCAAAAAAATGAACTAACTCTTATCAAAATATGGCTGAAAAGATATTCATAAAAATAATAAAATAGTTCTCTTCGCCAAGTATTGAGATTGGTCTACGATAATGAAATAATAGATCGATCTAGAGAATGCAAAATATTATAGCCATTATGACATAAGTGTATTCTCTATAAATAGAAAATCTTAACATAAAAGCTCAAACCATAGTAGCTAAAGTCATGAGAAATATGATGTAACAATTACATGTATTCTCATGTGCTACAAAAATATCATTGGGCAACAATAATTTTAAGAAAGCATAATATCCAAAGAATGAGCAATGAAAGATTATTAAGATCAAGAAAGCTAAATGTGCTAAAGATATCAAAAAGTACATTTTTCAAAGAGCTTTTATAGTGCATCATAGTAAATTATAAAGATACAAACTAGAAAATGTGCACTAATTAAGGAGGTAAATTTAACATGCAAGGTAAAGCACAAAACTATGTGATCCTTAATAGAACATCCATAATTAGTCATGAGCAAGACATTAATAAACATTTTCTCCCAACATCCTAACTTAAAGGTATAAAACATATAAATATCAAAAGTTAGGAATTATTTATATATATGAAACTATATATATCACGAATAGGCATACATGAAAAGATCAAAAATTAATTAAGAAAATGTATCCATAATGCCAACCAAAAAGTCAAGAAGATATCATCAAAATAAGACTTTAAGGAAGAAGTTAATTGATTCAAGAAGCACAAATTTTCAAGAAGCACAAATTTGGTCAAAGGAATCAATAGCTAAAGTATGAGATAAGCACAAGTTTGAAGGTAACAAGTATAATTAAATACTCTTCAAGTCAATATAAAACTTTAGTTTAACTCAAATGCCCACATAAAGATATTTATACAAAAATATATATCAACATAAGAAATACATGATCTACATGTAAATGGAAATTTAATGAATATAGTCACGTATCCTTAATGAATGTTTGAAAAACTATCACAAATTTAAACACATATAAATAAGCTTTATTAGGCAAAGACATAATTGATTCATATGAGGTTTAATCAAAATAAAATATAAGAATCAATAATAAATATATTATATAAGCACAAGGTTAAAATGGAAGTATAAGTGTATACTTGTCAAATGATAAGAAGCTTGTGATATGACATAATTGTACACATATATTCACAAATACCGATTAATGTAAATATGACATATTAAAAATAAATCAACAAAAAAGTAACTATCTCAAAAACTTTAAAGGCGAAGAGTTAAAATCATATTAACTCAAATCAAAATCAAGCTCCTATGGACTAGAGTGATATACATGCTTTATAAATAAGGATTAAGAATAACGAGCATGCATATATAAATGTGTCACACTAATAGAAAATGAGTGATAAACTACATAGTGTGAACTAATCATTTAAGCCGAGTAACTAGTCATGCTAGATAAAAGAATTAATAAGAAAATTAACTAGGCATGCTAGTATTATATCTCACATTGATTTATATAAAAGGCAACTAAAGGATATCAATGTGAGCTAGTAGCAAGACATCTAGAGAAACATGCTAGATTCTATAAATATAAACAATTTAAAGAGAATTATTTAGCATATTACCAAAGTGGCTCTAGTGGCCACGCTTGTATTGGTGCAATTGCTTGGAAGATAACATTTGAGCTTTGCAACCACCGATACGCTCCTCGGTGCTATGTCCTGATATAAGAAGCTTTACCTACAACATTAGGCGAAGACTTTGGTATCCAAATAAATTTGGATCCACATTTGTTAGCTTTAGGGACCCATATACTATTTAATCTAGCATTGGTAGAAAAACTCCTACGAATAGGACAAGTTAAGCTCATGTGTTCAATACGAGAGCAATAAAAGCACCTAATACTAGTGTGTGCACATGTATCGAAATGAGTATGATTATGAACATGTGACATGCTAGAATGATAAATATCTCTAGAGTGAGCATACATGAATTTGGTCTTAAGAATATCATGTTCTAATAGCAAATCATCATACAAACAAGTAAGAGAATCAAATTTAGCATTTAAAGCATAATTCTCTTTTTCAAATAAAGGAATTCTAGAAATAAAATCATCATTTTGTTTCTTTAAAGAGTCAACAGAAGAATCATGCAAATGATTTAGCTCATAGGTTTGCGTCTTAAGATCTTCTATTGATAAGAAAAGAGGTTTGATTTTCAAAATTAAAGCATCATTCAAACTCTTTAAAGAAACACAAGATGAGTTTTGAAAATCAAGTCTAGATAATAAATCATTGTTTTTATTTCTCAAAAACTCATTAGATTCTTCTAAATGAATAACCTTTTCTGAAAGTTCTTCATTTGTAGAAAGAAGGTCATCAAGAATCTTTAAGGATTGGTTAGCCATGGCTTTTCACTAAGAGCATTTTTTGCATTAAGAAGAAATATGATTGTCCATGCTACTAGAAGTACAACCCTCTTTATCGAAAGAGAAGGAATACGATGCCATAGAAAAATTAACATGGATCTACTCTAAGGATGTTAAGCCTAACAATAGAGTCCTTGCTCTAATACCAATTATCGTAACCCTAGAGGGGGGTGAATAAGGTCAAGCTAACTAATCAAGCACTTAGCACAAGCTAATGGGCAATTTAAAAATATAAGTGCAAGAGAAGAAGCAACAACAATACCAACACACGATATATCCTGGTATCCTCCCAAGGGGCACTCCAGTCCCGAAACTCTCTCCGAATTTAATCCACTATTAAAGTAAATAGTTACACACGAGTTTGGATTTGAAGAACTCGTCAACTTCAACACGAGAGCTTTTGTCCGAAGGCCTCTCCGACTTCAACCGAGAGTTTGGATACGAAGACTCTCCAACTTCAACCGAGAGCTTGGATCCAAAGACTCTCCAACTTCAACCGAGAGTTTGGATCCGAAGACTCTCCAACTTCAACCTTTCACAATAGGTTTTGAACTCCTTATACAATAAGATGAAGATCTTACTTTTTAATTCAATAACTCTAACACAATTTGTGGATGGCAAATGAAAGCTTTGTAGATTTGTTTGTAGATAGACTTTGGTGGTTTAGAAATTTTTAGGCTCAAAGCATCAACCTTGAATGAAGGGGTTCAAGGCTATTTATAACCAAAACATTGAAAAGAGCTCAAAGGCAACTTTTCAGTCAGCGATCGGTATACCGTCGGTACGAACCGGTATATCGTCGGAATACCAGTCTCAAATTACAACGGCTAGAAATATAGCCGTTGGGATCATTAAATGTTCGAAATCCGACCGTTGGATTTTCAGTGTTACTGAATCGGTATACCGTCGGTATAGATCGGTATTTCGTCGGTATACCGATTTTGTAGACAGCAACTTTCTGTGAACAAAATTCGGTATACCGTCAGTATAGACCGATATACCGTCGGTATGTCGATTTTCATCCGAAAATGATCCTGGGCTAATTTCTACCCTAGCTTTCGATTTTGCCATCCATTTTTTGTGTTTAAAATTATTTCTAAGACTCATTACAGACTCCAGATATACTATATCAGGTGCCGGCTTCTTCAGAGTCTTAAAATGATGATGGTATGGCATGGCTTCTTTGATTGATAGATGTTGGCTTCTTCCTTGATGTCAGCTGTCCAAAGATATCCAGTTTGTGAAAACTGAATACCTTTCAGGGGCTTTGCCTCCTAACCTCCGACGAGGGGTGCTGCCCCCTAGACCCCCGTCCACTGACCGGGCAGCGGAACCCCCGAGTGCGTGGCTCCGAAGATGTCGTCGGGTGGTTCAGGGAAATTTTGTAGGATCCGTCATCTTTGGCCCACCATAATTTCTTCATTGCATATGTCCATATTGATCTTACTTATTGCTTTTCTGCATGTACATGTTAGACGAACAAAATAATATACATGTAGCAAATATGATAAGATGAAGCACAATAGGACAATGCTAAGTTTAAGTATAAGAGCTATAGTGATAGCATAAATATTAGTGATATCATAATGTTAAACTTAATTGAATAATCATAATCAAAACATAGTTTTGATTTTGGTAACTCAATTAAATTTAAGATATATATAATAAAAACTCATATCACTAATAAGTAAAATTATAAGCACATATCACCAAGGTATAAGTATAAGTAGAAATTCTATAGTAATAGTATAAAGATTAGTGATAATGAAATGCTAAACTTAACAGATTAACCATATTCAAAAACATGATACAATCATTGGGCCAACAATCTCTCCCTTTTTTATTATGGCAAATCGGTTAAGTTTAGTATGGATACAATAGATGCATGTATCACTAATATACAAAAGACGTAAGTAATATCACTAAAAGTATACTACTTCGATTACTTATAAATACATACTTATTACTTATAAATATATACTTAAACTTACTTCTCCCCCTTTGACATGATCAAAAATAGGCTCTTCCATACTAAGAGATAAAATAAAATCAATCTCAAGCATAGAAATCAGAGCATGGGAAACTCATAGACAATTATGATCAACACATATGATTACATCAACGGCCTTCTCAGTCTCCTCAATGGTTATGGCAAAAGCTCGTCCCTAAGGCGGTGCTCTATACTGTTGTTGATGCTGAACGGACCTCTGCTGCTAGGTAGGGAGAGGTGGTCCCCTCCGTAGTGGTCTCGGTGGTGGTCCTACTGGAGATGATCCCTGACGAGTGAAAGCCATGGGGCAATCCCTCACTTGGTAGGTGGAAGACCCACAAGATAGGCAGTATCCCAGCCTCTTAAACATATGTCAATGTGATGACCTACCTATGAAAAAAAGTGCAAGTAATAACAGCCTGGGTATGTCTTTGTGGTGGCGGTGATGCGAGTGCTCAAATAGGTGGACGAGGCTAAGGCTGATGATGGAAAGGCTTTAGAGGAATATATGGATTTGGCAGGTCCACCAGTGCTGCTACCTCCAAAGGTCTCTCGGTCCCTTTTCGATCGAAGGTCTAAGTTGACCGCTACTCCCTGGGCTACAGACATTATCTTCCGATAATTCTTCTCGCCATTAGCTATGACAATGACAAAAATCTCCTTCGTCAATCCCTGACGAAATTTTATGACTCAAAACTCATGATTCGTTACCATATAGTCAGCAAATTTGCTTAGTCGACTGAATTCTGCAACATACTCCTCAATTGTCCGATTCTCTTGCTCCAAATTCTAAAATTATCTTTCCAGAATATCTCTATCTACTGGTGAAAAGAACTTCTGCTGGAAGAACTCTTTGAATCTCTCCCAAGTGAGATCTGGTACATCAAGCTTGGATTCATGCCTGAACCAGGTCCGCGCCAGATTGTTAAGCTGAAGTCCTGCAGCCTCTATCTTCAAATCATCTAGAAGCCGAAAAATATGAAGGATTATCTCAATATCCTCAAGCCACTCATCGGCATAGATAATCCCCTCTGTACCATTGAAGTCTTTGGGTCCCATTTTCTTAAAATCCAAGATATCGTCGACCTTGGATCGAGCATGCTTTTGTAGGGTCTGCTGTTGAGTGGCCATTTTGTCCATGGTGGCCAAAGCTACTAAATGGGCATTTTCTATACCATGTCTCATAATATCGGTATGTTCCCTTTGAGTCTCTTTTATACCTCGGGTGAAATTATAGAACTGAGACCCCTCTACAGACATAGGTCATGAAATAGTGGGAATACCACTCTAAATCGAGGGTGGAGAAGGTGGAGGAGTCATAGTCGTCTTTTCACCCACAGAGTGGAAAGAGGATGCTCCCTCAAAGCCAGCTCTACTAGATGTGCGACCTCGCGTTTCCTTTCTTCCTTTTGCCATTCTCTGGAATAATGAAAAAAGAACATAAGTGTGGAGATGCGCTAGAAAATATATTTAAGGCAAATATTAAATACAAGTAAATCGACAAACAGTCCTAGGATGTGATGAGTTTTTCCTGTTCAAGCAGGTTTTCTAATAGTACTCTAAGGACTAAGTACCATTAGGATCGACCTGTATGGGCCACCACTAAAAATATGTCACGAACAGCTCTCAGATTGCTGGATACGAGTAAGACACATCCAGCCTACGCTACGAATATAGCGATAGTAAGTTGAGTATACCTCAAGAATCATGCAAGTAATACTCAATCAATTCATCACAACAATCTATAATCCTGCCCACAGAACAATCACCACAACATCACATGTCACTATGCTTTAGGTGTACACTTATATAAAGTATATCTGAAAACAAATCCAGTAAATTATAAAGCAACACCTAAGCCTATTATAAGTACAATCATCCAACCTACACAATACAACATCAAACGATACATCATCTATACTGGAAAAGAAAACTATACAAATCTCAAGTACTAAATCTCAACATCAATAGCTGGCTCCGGGTCCTGAGCTAGGTCATCTCTGGGTACGTCCTCAACAGGACCATAGTAGCTAGTGAACAACATCTCATCTATACCTGCAATACATCCAATCAGGAAAGAAGCAAAGTACAACCCTATGAATGAATATGTACTATGCAAAATAGCAATACAATAACAATGGTATGGACTAACTTGTCACTGAACAATAGAACAATAACTTAAACAATGAACAAGGCAATTAATGCACAAGTGAATTGAAATACAAATCTAATATGTGATCATCTGGTAGCACCATAGCACAACCCACATGCACGATATGTGACTAGACTATTCATAATATTACACTAAGAGGTTTTATCACATATAGACTAAATACTTCCCCAAATCCTGACACACAATCAAGAAACAAGAATTAATATAAACAAGATAATGACTTGTGTCAATCAAGTGTCAAATATGGGAAATAATGCACGACAGAAGTACGAAGTATACATCCAAGTCGTATTGTACTTGCCTTTTACCAGAAGATTCCAATCGTCTCTAAATCCACTTATCAAAGGTTAGAAAAAATAATTAGGTTCTAATCTAGAAAAATATCCTAACTTCTAGAAAATTCCTAATCAAAATATAATTATTCAATAACTAATTCCTAAATATACTACTTAGCCAATTACTATAATCTATTTCTAATCAACTAACAACATTTATTAACAAAACACTTAACTAAATCACTAATTCAAACTAATATTAACTATGTATATTAAATATTACCTATCGGTTTTTAACCACTAGAATTCCAGTAAAAGGCTCTAGCATGTGCACCTTGGCTCAAACCAATTAAGGATTAGAGAAATTGGACCCATTATTAGTTCAATTGATTGGAACCAAATCTAATATTCATGTTTTCCTTAGCTAACATATTCTTAGATTATTAACCAATTATACCAACTAGTTGTATGAATATTGCTAATAAATTAACTATTTTACAAACAACATTGGGCTCTGGCCCATTCATATAATCTTTTTTTTTTTTGAAATCCCACTCACACACACAATTGGGGGGCTCGAACCTTGCCGGCCCCTCCGGGTGTCCGCTCTAATACCACTAGGCTAGAGAGCTCGGACACCCATTCATATAATCTAATAATCACCTTCATAACCATATGAATGAAGTTTTCCCCCTTCTATTCGAATTTCTTGCCAAATAGTCAAAATCAAGAAACAGCAATAAACGTCAAACCTTATCCAGTGCCTGGTTTAGATTTGCGGATACATGAAATCAAAGACGAATATGTCGTGGACTCGACACTGATCCTGACACCGTGTTGAAACTTATAGACACCGAGAAAATAAAACAGAATCATGAATTAATACCTACGTTGAACTTGTTTGATCACAGGTGCGAAGACACGTCTTGACAAGTCGGATATGAATGTTCTTGTTGTAGTGCCCCGTCCCTACATCATGACCCGTTTACGTCTACGGGTGTGCAAGAAAGGAACACTGTCGCTATCGATTCAGTTGGAACCGATAGATCGGGATCCATTGAATTGGTCGAACGAGAACGATTGACTTAAGACCCTTTTCTCGTTATGGAAAGGCTTCTTTGGAATCAAGTCCAACATTCAGCGGGTTGCGCCTCAATGATAGACTCTGCGACTAAGTCGGGAGAGACCACCCGTTGCTCTATTTTTTATGCCGCACTTGCTTTTTGGCTTTGGTTTTCGTGAATGCATTTTTGTGAATATTTTTGAAGGTTTTTATGGCTTGCGTTTTTTAACTTCACATTCGTATCGAACATCTTGAATGGTACAGTGTTCTAATCAATTACTTAAGCAATTTCAGGTGATCGCGTAGGTGCCGTCTGGCGCAGCCAACCAGCCTCTCACCTCAAGCAAAATCAAGATGAGTGGCTGACTCTTCTCTTCTTGAAACCCCCTAAATTTTTACTATAGATTTTAAATTTATTTATTTTGCTATTTTTTTTTTTTTTTTTTTTGTTTTTCTCGCTTGTCGAGTGCGAATATGTGCGAGGGACATATTTTTAGAAAACATTTGATTTATAGATTTTATTTTATGAGAAGTATAGTTTCAAAATAATATAGGATAACTATTTTTTTAAGCTGTCAAAAGTATCGCATCGAGATTTTTTTCAAAATATTATATAGTAGTAAATTTAGAAAACGATGATCCGTAAATATTTGCATACAAAATTCATGAATTTAATTCATGAATATATTTTAATTTCTAATTTTCAAAATTTTTATTATATTATTTTTTTACAAGTTATAAAAAGATATCTAAATTAGATTATTGTTATTTAAATCAAAATTTGATTTTTGGATAATTTTAAATAGTTTTGAAATAAAAATAAGATTACATAAGTTGATAATTGCATAGATATTATCGAATGGAATTTTTAAATTATTTAAGTTAAAGAGAGGATTTATCCATATACGATTTGGAATGTATTGCATTAGGTTTTAGATCGACTCAAATTCAATTATAAATTATCTATGGAAAATTAAGCAATTTTAGACCTTATCCTAATAGGAGTCCTCAACCATATATAAAAGGGAGTTATGTCATTGTTCTCCACAAAAGTCCACAATCAATTCCTCCATCAAAATATTGTGCATCGTGTCTGCTTCCTTCCCCAACTACGGACACTGCTACGGCCACCTCGGCCATCACCTTCGCAGCACCTTCCCCAACACCGGACACCGCTACGGCCAACGCACATCCATCTCCTCGCCATCACCATTACTGTCGTGCCCAAAACAACCTCCACACCACCAGTCCGACAACCACCTTCACCACCACCGCCACATTAACAAACCCAAACTTACCACCATCCTTCACCATCTTGTCTCCGCCGCAACCATCCCCGGCCGCGTCCACCCATAAACCAACATAACCACCACCAATAAAAAAATCCATCATCACCACCGACATCACCCCAGGGAGAAATCAACAAGTAAAGAATGGAAAACCCTCACCTCCCCATCGAGCTGCGGCACCCGCCACCATGTCCCCGACACGAGCTCGGTACTGTACCAGACTTACCCATGCGTGCCCCGCCAAGGCGAGCTCACTGCGGCCTCCGCGCTTCCTCTACGCAGCAGTGTCGGCTGTGCCACCGTGAGAGCCGCGAGACCTCTCTTCCGCCAGCAGGCACCGACCATCGCAGTTTTCTCCACCGTCCGCTGCATCGGTCTCCAGCGCGCCACCTCTCCGGCAGGGCCCAACGCAGGCGCGCACACCACTTGTGCCGCACAACTGCGACGGATCTTCGTCGCTCAGCGCATCCGCTTCGCCGAGCACAGAAGTTCCGAAGTGAATCCGCCTCCCTCTTCTCCCTTTTTACTGAACCGCTCCATTCTCCTTCCTTTCTTCTCCGATCGTCTCTCTCTCCCCTTTTCTTTTACTCACCAACCCATCCCCTCTTTAGTGTCCTTCTCTCTCTCTTTTAATGTTATTTATTAGTTTACTGAGAGGACGTATGTTCTCCTAAGAGAACTGGAATAGTTGTTCTATTATTTACTTTTTTTATTAAAGTTTTTGAGTATTATTATTATTATTATTATTATTATTATTATTATTATTATTATTATTAACAAACCATATATATATATATATATATATATATATATATATATATATATATATATATATATATATAATATATATACATAAGATATATGTATATTATTTTCCTTTAGCTATAAACAATTTTGCTATATACATACCTCTAACTTGGTGAATAAAAATATTTTCAGATATTGTTTTGGTAACAAACACAATTTTTTAGTCTCGGTCATATATGAAATTCCAAACTCAATTTCAAAGCCTAATAAATTATACTATCTTTGTGGTATTTTAAGATCCAAACTATTATCGTAGTATTTTACCTAAATTGAGTTTTGAAACAATTTTTCTAGTATATTTATCTACAAATATTTTAACTAAATAAAAATATATTTTCCATTTAAAAATCATACTTTCACGATCTTAGAGTTTAGCCTTCAAAACGAATCTTGCGATTTTCAACTATGTGGTTTCTAAAAAAATATTTTTCGGTAATAAAATCTAGTTTTCAATAAATTCAAAAAAAATAGCATAAATACTTTTTTCGCAAATTCTCACTATCTATTTATCCTGGTCGCAACTGATCATATTCCTATTCTCCTGTGATTTCAGACCCGTACACATCGATCTCGGCTATTGGACCAAACAGGACTTGTCAGAACATATCACCACATCAGGCGACACACCAGGCAAGATACCTTACCATAATTTACAGTTTATAATTAGTCTGCATTTTATTTTAGTTATTTCATATTCTTGTCTTTATTTCCAATTTCTTCTAATTATATCCTTGTGACATGACACGATTTACTTGCTTTCACCTTATGATTTCCATCGTATCTTACAGTTGCATGTGGGCCTATAGTTAAGATACTACCACTAGTTTAGTGCATTATATAAACTTTGACACGGATGTACCACGAGATGTGTGAGTTGAAAGTAGCATATAGCTTCCAGACTTGCGTATTGGCTGATCACTGATGCGTATGGGACGTGTGTTAGGTCTAACTATCAATAGATGCATGTTAGAAGACTTGACGGTTAGTAGTGTTACATGGTCGTGGATGTGACTTGGATAGGTGCATCGGGTGGGGAGAACATTTCCTTGTCATATGAGCTTCTATTACACATTCGCTTGTAACCCGGAAGCTCCGCTGGAGATACGGGTATGCTTACCCCCTCAGGTTAGCCACTAACGTTTTTGAATGTTATGCGCTTGGTCACCGGTGCCCAAGAAGGGACTATACCGGATCCTATTATTAGCTAGGGCTCATGCGACTAAAGGTTTGTTCTTAACTGCATGTACACCGTAGAATGATTAGGTGACCATATTGATGTCTTATCACTTACTTTTATTTGTGACTTATTGGCATATTTTATATTCAGTTTATATAGCATGTTGTTTATTGTATCTTGTTACGTCCCTCTGAGGACTTGGTGAACTCTCCAAGTGTGCTTTTGTGATTTTCGCAGGTGCTCTAGCCAAGGTCATACTTTACTCTTTTCTTTTGAGATGATTGCACTTGGGTCATCTTCGCATCGCTTGACAAAATTCCTTTATTATGTATTTCCCTCTTTTTAGTTGGTAATGGATTTGTCTCCGCCCAATGACTTATGTAAATGATAATTTATAAGTTTATTATAAATTCTATCTTCTTTATTTGCGGATGAGATTAGTGTCGTGGTTTACTATATTTTACAGCTTATGTATACATACGATGGTTACATATATTGGAGTATGCTTCGTTGTATGCAACTGGCATGTCGACGTACTTAGTCCTAAGTATTTTGGGACTGCGACGTTACATATTTTTGTGGTAGCCCATGAAGTCGAGTTTATCACTTCGGTTACGTTACTGTATTGATGTGAGCCTACACATAGTATTGAGTCTAGGATCTCATCCACATACTTGACCTTCTCCCTTGACTCCAAAATGTGAACTCTTGTTTGTCTTCCTCTATATGCATCCTGCTTGAACTCTTTCTACCGTAATTCTTATCTTTCCTTTCGTTCTTGATAAAGGTTCGGAAGATGACTCGTACTAGGTATACGCATTATATATTGCTCAAACACGCTGTTAGTGGAACTCTTATAAGTTGGATAGAATGCCGCATAACCTATCATCCTCTTTGTCCCTACGACCCATTTAAAGAGAATACTCAGAAGATTACCTAGAATATAAAGCTTAAGGTTCCATACCCCATTAGTTCAACCAAGGCCTTAGATAAGAAAATAGTAGGACAACTATGGAGGTACGATCATCAGACGAGTCTTAGAGTTTGATGAACTTGAACTAATTGTGTTTTCTTTTAATCATAAATCTTGCGTAGTTATATTTTTGATTATCTTGACTAAATGCCGCTATTATAGCCCTTTTTTTTGCAAGCTTATTCTTTATCAAGCTTCTTCAAGACGTGTGTTTATTGGGGACGCCCACTAACATATTGTCTACTTAGAATCAGTGTATTATGATCTGATCAACCTTAGTGCACTTGGTTCGCTCTTCATATGATTATCCCACATGAATTGAGGTATAGGTGTCTCTATGAACTCATCCGCAACTGCCTTAAACAACTCTTTTTGAATTATTCAATCGCCCTTGGAACCTTGTATTCGCACTCGATTCCTTCTTCCTTGAACTCCTTATTGTTTTTCTGCCTCCACTTATTTTGAAAAAACAAATGCTCGTATTTGAGGTAGAATAGACACAGAATATTCCCCTCAGTTTGCCATACCACTCATGGCCATGAAAGGCTATATATACACAATCGTTTTCATCTATTCGAAATCGGAGAACCACCTTCTAAGTCACGATCCGCTTCCGAATAATCGAACACGAGTCGGACATGCCCAGCCTTCATCGTTAGACACGATGAAGTAAGTTGTACCAATCTCTAGGGAAACTACAAGTCCAGATAAGAATGAATATAAACTACAGCGTCTATAATATCGAATTCCAGAAATCAAAGTACATGTCTAAGAGTTATTACATTCATCCAGCTAAAAGGAAAGTAAATTCTGATAGTCTCAAGTACAATAGAATGTAAACTGCTAGGGATAAGATACTAGGCTTCCTCAGCCTCTAAGTGCAGAGCAACTCCAGCTAGCTCTACTGCATCTATAGGCTCACGGCCATAGTAAGTGTCACACAGAGCCTCCATCTCACCTGCAACATATCCTAGTCAGGAGCGGAGCAAAGTACAGTTCTAGGTAATGAACACGAACATCATGATATGGAAATGAGTACAAGAGAACATGAAATATAAAGTATAGAAAAGAACATGAAAGTACGGAATGTAAGTACAGGAAATAAAGTACAGGAATGTAACCATGAACCTGAAGTACAAGACATGACATGTGCACAATGTTTGAATGGGGTGAGTACAGGAACATGTACAGGAGTACATGAATATCGGTACGGCTTAGGACCCACGTACACGATGCGAGGCCTAAGCTATCTACAGGAATGTTGTAACCGGGTTTGGTCACATAGCTAGTATATTTTTCCTTCCGACAAAAGTAAGTACAAGAACAGAAAAGTAAAAGGGTACAAGATATCGTGTCATGACGTGTCACAGGAAAAGTACAAGATTTGTAAATGCACAAAAATCATAGAAATGTACCTTCCTTGCTCCGGGAAAGTACGGGTAATTAATGGAGCTGGATGTCTTCCTGTATAATTGGTACAAATAAATTAATTTCTAAGACTACTCTAGCTAATCTTGGTTTAATTTATCATTAAGTTAGTATTCCTTTAAAAACATAAATCATAGATAAAATCTTATCTAAATTCTTATCTTATTTAAATACAAGGTGAGAATCAGAAATAGAAATTTTAACCACTTAATCTATTATGAAAACTTGATAACAGTACTAAGCTATTCTTTAAAATATTTATAAGAAAATAGTTGGTTGTTAGAAATTTATTTCCTAATCAGCACCTCTTTAGCAATTAGATACAATATTAGATAACAATACTACTCCAACCTCATGTTTAGAGCCCATCAGCCAAGACCTTATCAATTCAAATATTCAAACTCAAGTTTAAACTAGCCCGACCTTCCCATACAGGCAGTCCAAACCACAACTGTTGCTTTATTCATATGATATGGTTCAGTTATGAATCAGCCCAAACACTACTCATTCAAGCACAACAAAAATGTATCACCAAACTCATAGGCTCAAAGGAGGTAGCTAAAACATATTTTCTCAAACTCTAAAATTTAGGTTAAAATCTCAGTGCACCCAACAGTCAATATTTCAAATGCAAAAAATATAACATAAGCCCTAAATTGCAGAAAATATATTATACGACTTGATCCAGCAAAATAGGAACCAGTCAACAATAACCCAAAACCCAGAAAATAATCCAACTCCCATCCCCACTTGTCCGAACCCAACAAGAATAGAGAAAATCCCATCAGACACAATTTATACAAAACTCTATACAAAATATATAAATCAAAATAATTATCTACAACCAAATTGAAATCCAAATAAGACAACATTCCTGATCTATCACAAAGAGATCCAGCACTCGACCCTGGTCTTCGAAACACACCCCAACTGCAATGAGTCCACGCATACTGAACACAAATAACTTGGCACGCAAAATACTGGTCTGCAAGCACTAATTGAAACTACAGACACTGATATAGCTTGGACACGGCGAGCTTGGTCACAACCTAAAGACACTGCTACGCAACGTACACAAGGACAGACCCTGGCCAAAACCGTACTTAAAAACAGAAACAGGTGGATTAAGAAGCAATGGAAAGATAGCATAAATACCTGAAGAATGATTGTAAACGATACTAGGCACGATCTACAGAATTCGACATTTCTTCATGTCCAGAGAATCGATCTCTGCTTGAGCAAGTGAGCAACAGGGGTCATGCATAATAAGGGAAAAGGAAATTTAGAAGATCGACATTATCAAATCGAATCGAGAATATTCAACATTAAGTATCCCAGTACCTACCAAAATCTGGCTTCAACAGATCGACAACTAGTTTTAAACAAAATATGATTGAAGACTCGAACTATCAAAACTCTGTCCTCAACAAACAAATATTCCAGAGATTAATCTATAATATCACAGCAAACTCAACAGAAACAAATTTGAGGACTCACCTCAACTATGCACTATTAAAACAATCAGGGAGAAAACGATCGTCGATCTGTGAACTTTAGATCTGATTGAATAAATAAGAAAAACCGATCAGAAATAATTCCATTAATGTTTGGATCCAGAGTAAGTCGAGAGCATTCAACTCAGGCTTACCTGAACTCACTAGATTTAGAGGGAACGACGAGCTCACGACCGTCGAAAAAGGAAACAAGATGGATCTGGAAATTTCTAGGTCAGAGAAATCAAATTGATCAAATCTCAAGATTTGGAAGGAGGAGTGGAATGAAACTCACCATTACTCGCCATTGATACAGCCGTTGCAATCGTTCGCCAAGAGGAAGAGGATCGCCGGAGAAGGAACAATATCCCGATCGAGTGTCGCCGCTGAGTCGACGAGATTGTAGCCACCTTCGTCGTCGTCGTGAGCCTTCGCTTTCAGTCACCGGAGGAGCTGATTCCCGTTGCGGTCATCTCCATCTCGCCAAGCGCAGGAAGAAATTAGGGTTAGGGCCCAGGGAATTGGGGACAAAGTGCTCGGTGAGGGAGCACTGAAAAGAAAATGAGTTAAGGAGAATACATTCTCTCTCCGCAAGTAAATATAAGCAGGTAACAATTTGCAAAAACAACCCCCTGCTCTTGGAAAAAGTGCAAAAGATCCCCTTTCCTTTTCATACTGAATGCAAAAAATCAGTTAGAAAGAAAGTGTGAGTGGTAGGCCACAAGTTTGTTTGTTACAACAAACTTTCAAATTCAAATTCCTGCTCCTAATTTCCTTCCCTCCAAAATATTCATAATATATATATATATATATATATATATATATATATATATATATATATATATATATATATATATATATATAATGTAATGAAACATTATTATTATTAACACTTTAAAATTCTCGAAAATAAAAAAATGGAGTTACAAATCTCCCCCCTTAAAATAATTTCATCCTCAAAATTCGAGAGACAACAAAACAAAATCATAATTAATTGTTTTAACATAAGTCATTTATTGAATTTAAAATTTTTGAAAACCAGAATATAATCACAAGCAAACAAACTAGGATAGCGCTCCTGCATCTCATCCTCGTGCTCCCAAGTGGACTCTCCCGGAGAGTGATGTTTCCACATGACTCGGACAAGTGGTATAGTCTGATTCTGCAATTGTTTCTCCCTCCGATCAAGGATCTCCACTGGCTGCTCTTCGTAGGTTAAGCTCAGACTCACCTCTAACTCTGAGTAGCCCACCACATGGCTCGGTTCTGGAATGCAGCATCAAAGCTGGGACACGTGAAAGACGTCATGCAATCCCTCCAAGCTAGCTGGAAGCGCTAGTCGATATGCCACCTCGCCAATCCGTGCCGTCACGTCGAAGGGTCCGATGAATCTGGGACTGAGCTTTCCGCCTCTGCCGAAACGAATGATGCCTCTGGTCGGCGAGATCTTCAGGAACACTCTATCCCCAATTGTGAACTCTAGAGGCTGTTTGCTGCTGTTCGCCCAGTGCTTCTGTCAATCCTGTGCAACTTTGAGATGCTTTTCGATCAGTCTGACCTTCTCAGCCGAATCTACCACCATCTCTGGCCCAAGCAAAGTCCTCTCGCCAACGTCGTCCCAAGATAAAGGTGTGCGATATCTCCGCCCATATAGTGCCTCGAACGGTGTTATCTCGATGCTAGCTTGATAACTGTTGTTATAGGTAAACTCCACAAGATGCAAGTGATCCTCCCACGAACCGCCGAAATCAAGTACGCAAATTTGTAGCATGTCCTCCAGTGTTTGAACGGTCCTCTCGGACTGCCAGTCTGTCTGTAGATGATAGGTGGTACTGAACTTCAGCTGTGAACCCAAGCTCAGCTGTAGACTCCTCCAGAAGTATGATGTGAAGCGGGTGTCCCTGTATGAGACGATACTCGCTGGCGCTCCGTAAATTCGCACAATCTGGCGCATGTAGAGGTCTACAAGATTCTCGATCGACAGCCCCACCTTAAATGGAATGAAGTGACCGGATTTCGCCAATATGTCCACAATAACCCAAATAGCATCCTTGCCACCGGACGTACTCGGTAAACCAGAGACGAAGTCCATGGTGATGTGTTCCCACTTCCATTCCGAAATAGGTAAAGGCTAGAGTAATCTTGTTGGTCTCAAGCGCTCCGTCTTGACTTGCTGGCACACAAGGCATCTGGAAACAAATCTGGCAACCTCCCATTTCATCCCATGCCACCAAACATACTCCCGCAGATCCTTATACATCTTGGTAGATCCAGGATGAATAGAATATTGCGACTGGTGGACCTCCTGCATAACTTCCTCATGTAGATCCTTGGGCACACACAACTGGTTTTCGTGCCTCAGAGATCCATCATCTATAATAGTAAAATCGTCGAGCAATCCTGCCTCTGCCTGGCCTCTGAGACATCGGAGTCCCTCATCAAGAAACTGGGCCTCCTTGATCTTCTCTAACTGTCCTGACTGTATCTCCATGTGCATCAGCTACCCTCCAACTCTCGAGAGAATATTCTCAATCTCCAGACTCTCAAGATCCTTTAGAAGATGCCGGTCCATGGTAAGGAACATAGCAACTGGATATCGACTAAGAGCATCTGCTACCACATTCGCCTTTCCAGGATGGTATTTCAGATTGATGTCAAAATTCTTCATGAGTTCCAGCCATCTTTGTTGCTTCATATTCAGTTCCTTCTAAGTGAAAACATACTTCAGGCTTTTATGGTCCATGAAGATGTCCACTCGCTCTCCATATAAATAGTGCTTCTACAGTTTCAAGGCAAAAATGACTGCTGCAAGCTCCAAGTCATGTGTAGGGTAATTCTTCTCATGAGGCCTCAACTGTCTAGAAGCATAAGCAATAACTCTCTTGTTCTGTTCAAGCACACATCCCAAGCCTTTCCCTGATGCATCGCTATGGATGACAAATCCTCTAGATCCTGATGGCAAAGCTAAAACTGGTGTTGTGGTGAGTCTTCTCTTTAATTCTTCAAATGCTGACTAGCAGACGTCGCTCTAGATGAACTCCTCGTCCTTCCATGTAAACTTCATCATTGGCTCTGCTATCTTGGCAACGAACTTTCTATAGTAACCTGCTAGACTCAGGAAACTACAAATCTCTGCTACTGACTTGGGAGGTGCCCATGCTTCCACAGCTTCAACCTTCTTGGGATCTATAGAAATTCTCTCTCCAGTCACCACATGCCCCAAGAACTCCACTGTCCAAGAAAAACTCATACTTCAAGAGTTTTTCGTACATATTCTTCTTCCGCAGAATCACCAAAACAATCCGTAGGTGCTCCACATGCTCCTCCTCAGTCTTCGAATAGATCAGAATATCGTCAATGAAGACTACGACAAACTTGTCCAAATACTTGTGAAAAACTTTATTCATCAAGTTCATAAACACTTATGGGGCATTGGTGAGTCCGAACGGCATCACCAAGAATTCATACTAGCAGTAACGGGTATTGAAAGCTGTCTTCGGAATATCCTGCTCCCGAACTTTCATCTGATGATACCCTGACCGAAGGTCAATCTTGGAAAAGACCTTAGCTCCACTAAGCTGGTCAAACAGCTCATCAATCCGCAGCAACGGGTACTTATTCTTGATGGTGATGTTATTAAGTGCACGGTAATCGATACACATCCTAACAGTCCTATCCTTCTTCGGCACGAAGAGTACCGGTGCTCTCTAGGGTGAAGCACTGTACCGAATAAAACCCTTGACTTCCAACTCATCAATCTGAGCCATCAACTCTGCAGCTTACTTCGGGTTGATCTTGTAGCAATACTGGAACTTTGGCGCTGATCCGGGCACTAAGTCAATGCTAAACTCTACATCTCGATCTGTCGGCAATCCTGGCAACTCCTCGGGGAAAACGTCGAGAAACTCTACAATCAACGGGTGCGGGAACTCCTGGTCTTCTGTAACTGCTCCAAAGTAGACTCCCTCTGGCCTCTCTACAATCCGTTTGCTGATCTCGAACGGTGGAACTCCAGGCGGGCTAAAAATTACCTTCCCTTTATGACAGTCTATTACGGCAAATTGCTCACTCATCCAGTCGATGCTGAGGACTATATCAAATTCGGGCAATGACATCACTAGAAGTCGAGCCCTAAGCTCCCTCCCAGCTATAGTGATAGGGAAATCCACCATCTCACTAACTGGTACTACCCCTCCTCCTGTCATAATCTGACAGTTCCTCCTAGTGGGCTTAGGTGTGAAGCTGTGTCTATGCAGAAACTCATATGATACAAAGCTATGTGTGGCTCCAGAATCAAATAATGTAATGGCAGGAAATGAATGTAAAAGAATAGAACCTGTGATCACATCTGGAACTGCCTCATCCTTTTCAACTGCGGCCATGACGTAAGCACGCCCATGCTGTGGTGGTCCCCTCTGCTGTTGATGTTGTACAAAACGCTATTGCAGAGTAGGTAAAGCCTGAACCCTCTGTGGTGCAGCTGGTAATGCTCTAGGTGGTACAGGTGGTGGTCCTCCAGCTTCTCGAGGTCCTTCTGTCAGCCGAGTTACCGCATGTGGGCAGTCCCTCATCTGATGTGCATCTGATCCATAAAATAAGTAGAGCCCGAGCCTCTTGCGGCATTCGTCAAAGCGGTGTCCTGACCGGTAACAGAAAGCGCAAGTAGCTGCCTGCTGCTGTCTTTGTGGTTGATATGCAGGAACTCTGACTGGACGGTGATGCTGCTATGCTGGCTGTTGTGGCCTCGCCTGAATCTGAATCTGAGTCCTCTTCGCCGGTGTCTGAAAGTTGCTGCTGCCGATGTCCCGGTCCCTCTTCAGCTTCGGATCTGCCTTCTTCTCTACAGCCTGAGCAATCTTGAGGATGCTCGCATAAGTCGTCGCCTGGCTGATCGCCACTGCATGTCGCAACTCTCTGGTGAGGCCCTTCTTAAACCTCTAAGCCCTATCCTCCGGTGTACTAACTAGGCCCTCTACGAACCTGCTGAGTCGGGTGAACTCTGATGTGTACTCTGCCACCGTCATATTTTTCTGCTGCAATACCTCGAACTGCATCTGAAGCTCATCTCGCTCCACGTCAGGGAAAAACTTCTCCTTGAACAGAGTTTTGAAATCTGTCCAAAGAACCTGGGGCGCAGCTAACTGGGCTCCTCCCGGTACCAAGCTATGGCAAGATCAAAAAGTTGCATGCTCGCAACTTCCACCTTCAGGTCATCTGGGATCCTTGCCATCTTCAGTGTACTCTCAGCATTTTCCATCCTCTCATCCGCATATACAATCCCCTCGTGACCCTAAAAATCCCTCGGACAGAGGTTCTGGTAGTCTCTGGTAGTCCCCAGTCTCGATGCTGCTGGTGCTGGAGGTGCTACCGGTGTTGGTGCTGCCGGCTCTTGAGTCTTGAGTGCATCAATGACTATCGCTCTGAACTGTGAGGCCTGATGATTCTGAGCCTCCATGAACTGTGGGAACATGGCCATCACCTGAGCGCCGTCAAACGTCATCGTCAGAGAGAAAAGATAGGAGGCGGTGGCGGAAGCTGCTCTAACGGAACGTCTGGTGCAGACTGTCTCGAACTGTCTGCAAATCTAGGATGATCCGCGGTCTTCCTCATAGTGACCGTCCTACAACCAAAAAAATTCGTGATTGATAAAAACCTAACCTACAAGTAAATGTAAATGTTTATATAATATACGTATACCCGATGTACCCAATTTTCTATGTTGTGATTAAGTTTCCCTAGTTTAATCAAGTCCCCCAATAATACACTAATACCTAAGTACTATTAGGATAGACCTGCATGGGCTACCACTAAAAATATGTCACGATCCGCTCCCGAATAATCGGACACGAGTCGGACACGCCCAGCCTTCATCGTTAGACACGATGAAGTAAGTTGTACCAATCTCTAGGGAAACTACAAGTCCAGATAAGAATGAATATAAACCACAGCATCTATAATATCGAATCCCAGAAATCAAAGCACATGTCTAAGAGTTATTACATTCATCCAGCTAAAAGAAAAGTAAAGTCTGATAGTCTTAAGTACATAATAGAATGTAAACTGCTAGGGGTAAGATACTAGGCTTCCTCAGCCTCTAAGTCCAAAGCAACTCCAGCTGGCTCTACTGCATCTATAGGCTCACGGCCATAGTAAGTGTCACACAGAGCCTCCATCTCACCTGCAACATATCCTAGTCAGGAGCGGAGCAAAGTACAGTTCTAGGTAATGAACAAGAACATCATGATATGGAAATGAGTATAGGAGAACATGAAATATAAAGTACAGAAAAGAACATGAAAGTACGGAATGTAAGTACAAAAAATAAAGTACATAAATGTAACCATGAACCTGAAGTACACCGAGATTCCATCTCGACGTCTCAACTGCAGCAATCTTCCTGGGATCCACCGAGATTCCATCTCCAGTGACTACATGGTCGAGAAACTCCACTTGGTCTAAAAAGAACTCGCACTTCGGCAATTTGGCAAACAATCTCTCCTGCCTCAGAATCCCCAAAACTATCCTCAAGTGCTCTGCATGCTCCTCTGGCGTCTTCGAGTATATCAGGATGTCGTCGATAAACACCACGACGAACTTATCCAGATACTGGTGAAATATCTTATTCATCAAGTTCATGAAGACAGCTGGCGCATTTGTGAGACCAAATGGCATCACCAGAAACTCGTACTGCCCGTACTTCGTGTTGAACGCCGTCTTCTGGATGTCTGCTGGCCTAACCTTCACCTGGTGGTACCCGGATCTCAAATCTATCTTGGAAAATACCTTCGCCCCGCTCAACTGATCGAACAAATCATCTATCCTGGGCAGAGGATATTTGTTCTTAATGGTGATGGCATTCAAGGCCCGGTAATCAATACACAACCGGACTGTACCATCCTTCTTAGGTACAAAGAGCACTGGTGCTCCCCATGGAGAAAAACTGGATCGAATGAAACCCTTTTTCAACAGGTCATCAATCTGCTCTTTCATCTCTATGGCCTCCTTGGGATTTACTCTATAGCAAGCCCGGGATACTGGTGATGAACCCGACACTAAATCTATAGTGAACTCCACATCTCTGTCAGGCGGAAGTCCTGGAAGATCCTCTGGGAATACATCCATAAACTCCCTAATGATAGGGTGTGGCGGTGCTGCGTCCCCGACTGTCGTACAACAGTTCGGCTCTAGGCTGATCTCCGGCCCTGTCCTCCTGACACTAAATGGTGATGTGCCTGGGGGACTGAACAAAATACTACCCTCATGGCAATCTATAGATGCATGGGCGTAGCTAAGCCAGTCCATCCCCAATATGATATCATAACCGGGAAGTGGCATCACAAAGAATCGCCCCCTGAACTCTCTCCCGGCTATAAAAATAGAACATCTATAGATAGATCTAATAGGCACTGGTCCTCCTTCCGTCATCACTCTACTAATCTCCGCAGTAGGTGTAGCTACTAAATGATGTTTATGCATAAACTCTAATGATAGGAAGCTATGAGATGCACCAGAATCAAACAAACATACAGCTAGAAAAGTATGCAAATAAACATGACCTGTGATGACGTCAGCTAAGTAATCCGGCTCCGAAACCTGCTCCGGCTCCGGCTCAATGGCTAGACAATAAACCCTCCCATGAGGTCCCTTCTGCTGCTGCAGATGCTGCCCGAACCTCTGCTGCTGAGTCAGGAGCGGTCCTCTAGTCTTCGCTACTGGGCACTCTCGAAGCTGATGGGTGGCAGACCCACAAGCTAAATACAGCCCCAACTTCTTCCTGCAGATGGAAGCGTCGTAGCCTACCCTCTTGCAGAATGCACAAATACCTCCCTTCGGCTGCTGTCGGGGTCCCGGGGCTCTAACTGGCGGGGTCTGATGATGTGATATAGGGGGACGGTAAGTCTGCTGGGGTGGCGTCGGTGCTCTCTGCTGGAAAGCCTGACGCTTGGACGGTCCCTCATGATGTACAGAAGCCGGCCTCTTGCATGACAGAAGACGCTCCTCGATGCTCCGAGCTAACTCTAGGCTCTGGTAGTAGTCAGTCGTACCGTTCGCCACTATAAGAATGCCAATGTCTGGAACTAGACCATGGCAAAACCTACGGGTCATCTCCTCTGGATCAGCAACCAGACTAGGAGCGAAACGGCTCAGACGACTAAACTCTGCCGCATACTCATCAACAGAACGGTTCTCCTGCTGGATATTTTGGAATCGTAGCCCCATGGCTACTCTAGCAGTGGTCGAGAAGAACTTCTTCTTGAACTGGGTCTTGAACTGGTCCCAAGTGGCTCTACCTCTCGCGAACAACGGCTCATTCCTGAACCAGACTCCGGCTAAGTCTATCAGCAGAAATCCTGCTGCCTCGACCTGGAGGTCATCCGGCATCCTTACTCCCAGAAGCTTCCTCTCTACTGAATCTAGCCAGTCATCTGCGATTACTATGCCCTCAGTCCCTGAGAACTCCTTGGGATTCAGACCCATGAAGTCCTTGATCGTCCCTGCTTTCTGCCGTGGCTCTACAGGTGGTGGGATCACGGGACGTCCCTCAGAACGCTCCATGCTCTGGCGGAGTAGGGTAGTCTGCTCCTGATGGGTTGTTAGGAACCCCTGAATCAGTGTGAGCAGCTGGTTCCAGTCAAGTGTGACGGAAGCCTGGGTGGGTATAGTGATAGGGGGTGGTGGAAGTATCGGGGCCTGCTGGGATTGGGATGTGGAAGGTGGTATCTGGGTCTGTGGATCTGTGGAGTGGGGGAATGTGGTAGGTGGAGATGTATCAGTCAACTGGTCAGCTGACTGGATATGGAGGGCCCCATTCTCGGGGGTAACATACTGGGATGAACGAGTAAGCACCATCTAAATTACACATAAAAAGACTTATAAGGACTTGTTTAAAGTAAGCAATCATATACAAGAAAATCTAATTATAATAGCAAACATGTGATGTATTTCCTATGTTGCAATCCTAGCATTCCTCTAAGTGTTCTAAGCATCTTTCCTAATGTTGTCTAATTACCTTAAGTTCCTAATTGCAGGCATGCTTGGTACAATAACGTAACCAAACAGTTTAGTCGAAGACCTGCATGGGCCACCACTAAAAATATGTCACGACCCGCTACCCAACGTTATCCTGTCAGGACGGGAGCAAGTACTAAATCTAACAAACATATAATACTGATCATGTGATGAAAAGGAAATGACATATCATGTTGGTTCAGTTTTAGGTATATTTTATCATGGCGATAGATATACATTTTAAAGTTTAAAACTGTAGTAGGTGAGTGATCAGTCAATAGGTAATCAGGATGTACAGCGGTACATATCAATTTTCTGATGTGCACGTACGTACACATAACGGCATCGGTGTATATCCATACACAAACGCGGGACCAGACATACGACACAGATACATATAGAATGTAACGGTGCTCGGTAAATACATACGGAGAAGGGGGTCATGATCACGTACACTACTAGCAGTTTCCCCTTAACCCGTTATTTAAGCATGTGAGAGAGATTATGAGATACGGTATAAACATGGTAGAGACTGAAAGTAATACAACATGTAAAGTTCTAACTTGCTACCCCAAGGATCAGCATTTAACATGGTTGGTGATTCACAGTTTTATGGTTTATAGCAGTATGTAAAGTTCGTAGAAAGTACTTGCCTCTAGCAAAGTAAAACAAAACAAGCTGCGATAACAATGCTATGGATGTCTGGTAGCTCGTCACTGTAGAAGTAAATACAACAACTTAGTTTTACACTAAGCTAAAACACTAGGACACTAATTGGTGAAACACGACTTGTGATTGGGCACCTAGCCAAAATGATGACTTGGCATAGGAGACCAATCTGGGGTGACACACTATGTTAACTAACTTTCTAGGGTCTTTACTCTAGTGAGGGATGGGGTTCAACACGACTAAAACTCCAAATAACACAAAAAGCTACAAGTCGTATTTAATCAATAAATAAATCAAAAGATCATTATGTTCTAACAATTTTTGAAGTAGACAAAAAGCCTAGTTTTTCTTAAAGTAAAGTACCAAGGTGATCCTTGTTAATTATAGAAATTTATTATAATTTTTTTGGAATTTATTAACCAGTACAAATATTTTATAAAAATCAGTTTTCCTAAGTATACAGAAAATGAGTTTTGGTTTCATATGCCAAACTAGGGGCAAAACAGTAAATTAAATATTACAAAAATTATACTAAATTAGCCAACTTAACATAGTATCTAAATACTATTTTTCCATAACATTAGCAATACTTTAAGTATTTTTAGAAAATAAAAAACAGCATTGCACACAATAATTAATTATCTGCGTATTTTGTCCATGTATATAATTGAACCAAAGTTCAAATACAGGACCCAAGGCCATGAAATCAGTCCAATATGACTTGTACAGGTCTTGAATGTGTAAAAACACATTTGAGCCCAAATACCCATGCTAGGCTTGGCACCCAAATGGTTGCAGTAATTTAAATACAATAAAAATACAATTTGGTAATAATCAAAATAATATTATTATTTTAATA